>JARHVA010007439.1:7500-102500 GCA_037957365.1 Torreya grandis
ATGTTGTGGTATGATTTTAAGATTTCATAATTTACTTTATCTCAAGTGAATATTTGTGATATGAATATGGAAGGATGGATCTATTGTCCCTTCAATTCACTATTAAAAATAAATATAATATCACATTCAAAGTGTCAAAAGAATCATCTTTTCTTCCTGAGTATTTTTATCTCTTTTGAAGATGACCAATGCCATGAAGATATATCAATACCATATATTATATGTGTATATGAGTGATGTCACATTATAATGCATGCTTCCACATGTTTCTTTTATTATCAATGCAAGGAGTTAAGAATTTTGTAGGTGAAGTGGATGTAGATGTAGATAGAGTGGCAAATTGGTGATGTGGAATGGATGGTGGGGTGAGTTTCGATGGAGGGGGGTTTAGTGGGGTTCTTAATTATCCTCTCTTATGGCTTCATCTTGTACTTATTTTTTATTTGAAATTTTGGAGGCTTCAACAAAAAATATTCTATAATATTTATTATTAGTGTGGACATGAAAAATGTTGTGGCCAACATGCTCCATTTTATTTGAAATGGGAGACCCCTTTAAAAATCCCCAAAATTAGATATCCAAGATCCTTTATATTCTTGTTATTATAGATTGAACTAAAATCCTTGGAATCTTATGTCTCCATGAGTTTCCTAAGAAATAACAAGACTTATTTCCTTGTATGCCTAAGGTAGGCTTGTTCTTTTATGGATTATGGTGATAACATTATCGATCCACTTTTGATGGAAGTTACTAGAGTCTTATTCCTTTCCTAGAGAAACAGACTCATCACCCTTCTCTACAAATCAAAATATTAATGACAAATAAGTAAGTATTAAATGTATTACATGTATTTTCATTTATTCATTAGTATTTTTGTGCATTTTATAGGGTTGAGAGATTGGTAGATCCTAACAAAATTATAAGGTACCACACCACTAAGTTGTTAGAGTGGCCAATCCCTAGACCTATTAGAGATTTCATAGCCTAAGATATCTTGACATAATCAGAAAGTGTCATGTTATTCAACTATAAGATTGGTTAGTCCCTATATCTATTAGATATTTTAGAGCCTACAAGATCCTGACCTAATAACAAAGTGCTAAATCATGAAAGTATTAAAGTGTCTAATCCCTAGATATATCATAGATGTTAGAGCCTAAGAGACCCCATCCTAATCATAAGGTGACATGTCAGTGAGTTTTCAAATCATTTAGTCCCTAAACCTATCAGAGATGTGAGAGCCCAACCTAATGAAAAGGTGCCACATCACTAAGATATCAAGGTCGCCAATTACTAGACCTATCAAAGATGTCATAGCCCACGAGAGCCTAGCCTAATTATAAAGTATCATGTCTCCTAGTAAGGAAGATGAACTAGTGGCTACCTAAGGCCTTAGAAGGGTTAGAATGGGGTATGGATAAGGTTAGAGAACTAATCAAAAAGTTTTATATTTCATTAAGTGATACCTCACACTTATTAAGGGTAATAAACAAAGTAAAAAGATGTGCCTAGGTACTAATCATTAATAGGTGGATAAATGAGCATATGACATGTGTAGTAAAATGGGAGTTGATCAAGAAGCCTTTAAGGGATGTCACTTCCTACCTACCATGCATTTGAAATTAATAAAATAGAAATATAAACCTAATTAGATAGTTTTAAAACATCCCATCACCATTACTAAATCTAATTAGTAGCAGAGGATTGTGGGCTCCAAATTTAAACCTATATTTAGAAATAAAGAGAGGAAATCCACCCACCAAATCAAATTTGAATTTACAATAAGGGAGCTACCAAATTCCAATAATACAATAGTGTTGTGCATGCATTTATAAAAGTGTAAGGAAAGTTCGCTAATGGGTCACATTACATAGCTTTGAGAATACACCAACCCTTATATTTCTAATTATTATAGATTACCCTTGTATTTATTTACACCTATGCTTATATCCTTCCTATTTTACCCTCCATATGGCTTCAATGTCCATGTCCTCTTCAAACCCAAAGGTGGAGGTTGAATATTAAGATACCATATTCCCAACTGGCTTGACCAAGTTCGAGCATTATAATGAATTGTTAAAAGTATTTGAGAATCTTCTTAGAGACTTAGGCTCTAACAATGAAAAATAATTAAAATTCAATTATTCCCTTTGGTCCTAAAATACATGCATACTTCATAAGATTATGTCTAATCTAGATGCATTTCCTTACATCAAGTTATATGGAAGCATCTATCTCACTACCATCTGAGTGTAGGATGCAGTCCATGATTGGGTATGCTCACCTAATTCTCAACACCATATTAATGATATCTTAGGGAATTCCTATAAAACATAATACTCTTTCCTAGATTACACCTTCTCTTATGATGTAGTAGCAGTGAAGTCCTAGATAAAGATTTACCAGATATATGACATCTTATAATACTAGGATAATATCTTGGATGCTAAATTAGTTAGAAAAAAGTAAATAAATGCATACATAGTCTACACTTTCTAGGAAGAAGTTTGGGTAGGTATGATTCTATTGAACTAATTTTTAAGGGTCCAAGACTAATTGTATGTTAACTATCTATGGGTGACCCTCCTCCATATTATCCTCAGCCACTTATAATTTCTATACATAAGAGGACTAATCAACCTCAATTAGGTCAATTCAATCATGGATTCATGATTTAGGGGAAATTTTCATATAATGAGATACCTTATGGATATAGTCTACAAAATATTGTCCTTCAAACCTTTAGATTTTCTTACATGGGTTCTTGGGGTCTTGGTAGTCCACTTAATCTTCTATAAACTATATGGCCATAAGTTCTAAAAATAACATCAAATACATATGTGAATACTTATACCTAGTGGTCTATAATGTGATAAATGAGTCCGTGATGCCCTATCTATCACAAGTAATCTATGACTCTATCACTTCCATTAGGGACTATTGGTAATAATAAAAAGACACCATGATACAAATTACAAGTGTCCTCAAGCATCCCCTCTAATTGATGTATTTTATCTTATATCATTTGGTAGAGTAATATATCACTTACATTCTAGTGGATGGCATCTTTCAATTGTTTATAGGTCACCAATAAAAGGCATGCCCACTACTCCCAATCACTATCAATCACCATGTGTATAAGGCCTTCCTTCCCCTCTATAAAATGGTAGTTGTGTAAGACTCATTTTCCATAGGGAGATTTAAGTTACAGCATTAAGACCCTAAAGGGATGATCATATCTCACTTGAAGTAGTATTTAGCCCACACTAATGTCAAATATGATCATTTAATAAAGGATGGCAATGATTCGTAATTAGATGCCACTAATGACCATGAGGTATTATCCCAAATCATAGTGAATAAGAATAATAAAGGGAAGAACATTCATGTGGGACCATCTACTACCCCTCTAGATCTTTATTGATTTGTATAGGATCTAACATCAACTCCTAATTCTATATCTAGGAGTATTTTGTAGGATAACCCACCACTTCCTCCTCCTACTCTAGTTATAGTTCCACCTCCTCCAATGGATCCTAATCATCATGTCTCAACTCCAAATCCAACTTCTCTAGTCATTCCTCACACCCCTCATCCATCTCTACATCTTAAAAAATCTCTAATAGTCTACCCATGACTAGGACAACCACATGTTATTAGATGTTATACATCCATGGTATATCCAACTCAACCACTAACACAGTAACCCTAAGCCACATAGACCCTAAGGTTAAATGTGATTATTAGTACAAGATCAATCTAGAATGAGGATCCCAATATGAAACAACACAAGTTACACCTATTACACTTCCATTCTCTTCCATCTCCCTTCCACCCCTCACTCTCATATCTTTCCAACTTAAAGTCTTAACACCCACATGTTTCACTCCACTCCCATAATCCCTCCAAGTGGTGCCTCCTATTTTTCCCATTCAACCCCTTCCATCATTTACCCAAGTGAATTTGTAATATATCCTCTTAAACATCCTTACCTATTCATTCCCCTCCACCCCATCCATTTCCCAACCTAGAACCCTCTTAGTGCCTTCATTAGATTTTACTTCAGTCTAGGTACCATCAGGCACATATTCATTAATGAGAATGGATAAAACCATAGAGAGTATACTTATAGTGGTATGAAATATCCCAATTCCCCTTAAATTTATCCCAAAACCTCCCTCAATAGTTCTAATTCCTCCACCATCAACCCTTGTAGTTCCTTATATTCTAGCTAGTCCTTCCACTATAACATCTAGAACTGACCCAAATAAGAGGCCCAAGAATAAGCATAATGAATCTCACACTCCAAATACTATTCAAATGCCTTCCAATCTAATCAAACCTCTTATATTAGCCTCAATGATTCATTTGGCCCAACCATAACACCTTAGTACATTTCTCCTTAACCCCCTATTTCCATTACCAAGGGTGACCTAGGATTTATCTTCAACCAATAAATATATTACCTTATATTTAATTCCCCTATTTAAGGACTAATTTAACCTCAAATGAACATGACCTAGGAGTGATGAGGCACATATGCTCTCATGGACTTCACATTTTTTCTTCTTCCTTTTACTCTCATTCCCCCTCTACCTCCATTGTTATCCTCATTCAACCCCTCCAATTCCTCCATTTCCCCTTCACCTCATTCTTCTCCATTCACCACCATCTTGACCACCCATCCTAAAACTCTAAAAACTAAGGTTATGGTCCCAAGGTCACAAATGCTAGATATGACCATCCATGGTTACATAGACATATAGTAGAGCTTCAACCAAACTTTGGGGATCATGATGAGGACATTAATGCAAATATTCATCCAAGAGGGGATTATAGTGGTTTTATAAACCAATTATGATCTATTCTACCTTACTAAGGTGAGAAATCACATTGGGGAAGATAGGATTCCTAAGGATCCACTATCCATTCTCTAGGAAACTCATGATATGTTAGAAAATATCCTCGAGGACATGTAAAGCTAGGTTCAAACCTTGGAAGCCTAGGTGAAGATATCTTTCCCTATTATACTAATTACGAAATTCAATGACACCATATTACTACTCTTCTTAGTTTTTAGGAAGGTATTTTAGCCTTTGGCTAAGACTAATGTGATTATCTAGTAGATTTAGGCTTACTTGGAGAGGAATGTGGTGATAGGTAGAAAGTGAAAAAGGTTGATGGTGGTGATTAAAAAAGGTATGCTCTTAGAATCTAAACTAATGAAAACCCTAGACTTGGGTCTGTATTGAATAAATTCTAGGAACATAAAGGTGACTATAGAGGATTGGATGGCGATGGCTCATATTGTATTATACCATTCGAAGAGGTTAGGAATAAGATATTTACCTACTTTAAGGAGGTCAATATCTCTATTCTATTCCACTTAGATGGCACCCTATTGGAATAAGGAGAATTTGGATTCCACTTAGGTCAATTAAACTAGGTCATAAGGGAGAAGGTTGGATGCCTAGAAATATCAACCCAATCTATAATAAGCATAAACTAAGTATTTAGGGTGTAGGTGCTAATGGAAGCACCCTTTAAATTCTATTAGAGGCTAGTGACTCAATCTTATGTGATATTAAGGGATCCATTGATGAACCTTGCCAAGATGTACAAAGAATTTGACCTCATGGTAGTTACATTAAAGGCTAGAGATGCAAGAGAGGATAGAGATAAAAGTAAATGGGAGTCAGACCTTCATAGTTGTATTTGTGTATCAATTAAGTGGTGCCCCATAAATACTTTATGTATTTAAGGATATTTATTTATTTTGAATTTTGAATTACGGTTGTAATTATTGTGAGTGGCCATTATGGCCTAAGATGAGAATCTCAAATTACATGGAGGTAAATCCCATCCTCATCTATAAAAGGCAAATCCATATTTTAATATGGGGGCCAACAAAAAACTTTATTGAAACTATTGTTAGATTATGATCAGGATTCCACCTACTTTTTCCTTTATCTCTCTAGTTTGTAGTTTTGTCCAAGATAGATTATTTTAATAACATTAACTTTCTTAACAAATATAATTCCTATTTATTCAAATGGTTTTTTCTATGTCTCTATTATCTTTCATTTCCATCTTTGAATACTTGTCAATTCTAGATTAATTGGATTAATACTTTTATACATAATGTGTGTTATGTTTATGATGCACTTAGATATTATAATATTTGTGTGAGATATCTTGTTTCATTTTTTTAGTACTATTAATTTGTGTGTTAAACTACAAATTACCATAGGGTGTTTATTTTTAGTTTATTATAAACTCATAGTACTTATTTTTAGTCAGGGATCATATTTGAGGCATATCCTAGTTCCCTCATACTCTTCACACTATGTTCTTAGATGTATAATTTTAGTGAAGCTTACTCTATAGTGGTATAATTGAATCAAGGTCATTTAGTTTAATAGCCAATGCATTAGGTTCATTTAATGATTAGAGGATTCTGTTCTACCTTACTCTTCCTTGCCTTTTATGTTTATTTTTTAAGATTAAACAACCTATTGATAATTTGGCCTCCTAGGGAAAATTTAAACCCCTATGATCAAAAAATTCTTCATGAGACCCCTCTAATCCTATATATGGTGGTCCACATGCATTTTTATTTCCTCTTTTAGTCTCATTTTAAGCCTTTTAGCACTATTTAAGGTGTCATAACATGTGCTAGACATTACATAAGAGATCTTCTTTTCATAGTTGTTTTGGATCCTTGGATGACGTACTAAGTTGTCATGGTGGTCCTTGGGTGAGTAGAAGGGTGTCAAGTGCCTTTTAAGGCCTAGATAATGTTCAAAACCTTGTTTGACAAAGTTAAGATTCTTTAGTAGAGATTAAGGTAATTTGAAGAGTTTAAGGTTTCTTGTTTTTATGATTTTTCATCATGTCCTAGCCATTTCTTGAGAATTGACCTTTGTTATCATGATATAGGGTGACCAAGAAATTTCTAAGCCTTGAAATAAATTCTAATGATTTATTCAAGGTCTTTCTCCATAGTTTATTTATCAAGTATGTTTCAAGCTCAAATAAACCCTTAAGGTCATCAAATGATTTTCAAACAAGCTATGTGAACTAATATTCATGTTATAAGCCTTTGTAAAAAGGTATATTTTTATTTCAAATTGAAATTAAGGGTATTAAAATGTTTCCATAGCCATCATAATGCCATTTTAGAATGGTTTCATATGCAAAAGGTCCCATTTTAATAAAAACTATTTACAACCATCAAAAGGGGTCCCACACATTAAAAATGACTCTCCAAATTCCATATATCCATACCACCTATTTTAAACTCATCTTTGGCTCCTATTTTACCTCCCTCTACCTTCCAATGGCTTCTCAAATTTTAGACCCAAAAAAATACAAAATACTATGTTTTATAGGTGTTTAAAGGCTTATACAAATCTATACAATCAGATCTATACATAGGGAGGTCATAAACTTCACAAGGTTTCATGGTTGGTATCTCATAGAAGTTTCATGGCCTAAATATTAAATAAAAGGTAGTTAAATTCCCATCAATCTCTTGACATGCTCACAAGGGATAGATTAAGTTGCATAGTATAGTCTATACAAGGTGATTCAAAACTAAAGATATTATATAGAAGTGGGTCCCATAATAGGATTTCAATTAGTGGCATTGGTTCTCAAATCTATCCCCTAAGATTTATGAATGATTTATAAGACCCTTAGGTGTTATTAAGCCCTTTGTAAATCCCACATGCCCAACTACAAGCAAATTCATGAAAATTTTGGACTCATTGTGGTAGAATAAGCATGGAAGAAGGTATATAAGGTTTTGTTGAGTGTTTTATACTCATTTGATCATATTCATAGATTAATTAAAAGGATATATCCAACCATAATTCCCATTGGTAGGAAATTTATAGGTTATGTGCTAAGGCTTCTATATTTCATAAAAGAATAAAACATAAAGGTGATCAATAAAAAGTCCCCATACTCCCTCCATGCCCCTCTTATGATACACATGATCACAATTTTATAGTATTAGACCTCCTTTAATCTCTCTCAATGCCCACCATGTGAATGAAGAAGGAAAATATTCAAGTTTGTTCTCATAAGTAGTCCATCTTCAGGTTTTAGGTACATGATTAATTGTATTATTTAGGTGGTAGGAGTGATTCAAGGATGTGGAGGAGCTTCTCTCTCAAGCAAACAAGTTTCCTTATAGCTTTCAAATAATAAAAAAAATAAACTAGCACCAAATTGCATTCATAAGATTCTTAGTAGAGTTTAAGGTTTCTTAGCCTAGTTTAAGGTTTTTTGAGAGCTCCCAAGTTTCATTTTTCTCCATTATATTTCATAATCCACTCAACCAAATATCATATTTTATTAAATATCCAAGTATAAGATACCTAGGGCTTAGTAGAATGGTATTGAATAGGAGAAAGATAGTCCTTATGGTATCATTGTAATGTTTAATCTATACTAAAGATCCAAAGCCTATCAATCATATAATGAACCTATCTCCTAAACTTACTAACCCTAAATCACATTTATAAGACTACTTAGTGGCTCAAGGGCTAGTGAAAAACTAAGAGACAAAGGCTTACAGAGACATAATTAATGTATGCATGGCTAAATTAAAAATGAATGGTCAAGTATCAGAGCATTTCAGGTCATGCGTATCATGTTTCATCAAATAATGAGGTCTAAAAGTGCCAATCATTATTCAGGAGGGTGTATATGTAGGCCTATTATACAAACAAAGCAAGTGAGGTATTCATTATTGGAAGTAAAGGCATAGAAATCATTGAAGATTCATGTAGAGTCATATGGATATATTAATAAGCATGGGAAATGAAGGCCAAAGGTTAAACAAGATCAATATCATCAATTTAACCCAAAAGGACAAACTTAGTCAAGGATTCCATACAAACAGGACTATGACTACAGAGTTAGAAAAACATTAATGGTGTAATGAGAATAAGGAATTTCATAGGTTAGGAGGAATAATGGAGGATCATGAACATGATGATGGAACCCAAGTAAATAATTTAATATCAAATCACCTCTCAAATTGGCTCACACATTCAGAAATACATAATTATATCCTATAGGCTTGACTATAGATGGACAACATGTCAAGTATCAAACTTATTCTAGGGTGTATCAAAGATGAAAAAAGTGTATTTATATTAATAAAATCCATCTAAACTATGATAAATGTTTATTAATGGATAAAATATTGTCATTAATGGATAATCCCACTCTCTCACACTGTCAAAGATGCACAATTATTACATGCAGGTGGAGTCATGAGTAAGAGAGTAAAAGTGTACCAAACCATGATTGTTAAAGAGGAATGAAATAGAGATAATAAGGTCTATTTAATTTTATTTAAATTTTATTTTTCTCTACTAAGTTATTTGGTTCCTTGAATACAAAGGAGAGCCTTGACAGGCTCTCAGGCCTAATAGGCCTAAATAGGCAATCACAAGCATGTTAATATAAATTGAAGACATATCCATGTTTAAAGGATATTTTAGGTATAAAATAATCATAGGGGAGATGATAAATAATTTAAAATGGTTTATAGGATGATAATATCCTCAAGTTGAGTAAACAAGCCATTAAACCAATCTATTAGGGTTTTATAGGCCTAACTACTCATAAACCCTAAGAACAAATACAAGAGGTATATAAAGAACAAAATGGAAGGGGGGAATATTTAAAATGGTGTTATAAAACCTTGAAATCATATTACATGAACCCTAATTATATCAACAATAGATAAGGAGAGAAAAGACTACTTAGGTCTTTAACACCAATTGGTTTAATCACTCAGACTAAGTAGTGATGGTTAGGGCATGCTTCCAAGAGAAAGTGGTAGAGATGGGAGTCTAGATATATAGAGATAGGTGAAAATTATGGAAATAATATATATAATGGTGATATAATTAAATTTAATTCACCAATTAATCTATAGGTGGTTTAGGTTCTTAAGACTCATTTTAGGCCTTTGAGGCTTAAAACCACCGTTAGGCCTTAAAATTTAAACCTCCTCTTTGTGGAATATCCAGACCATTGTAGCATACTTAAGGTATAAAAAATACATATTATGATGATACAATCCCTAAGGAATATTTTTTGGATAGTATATGGAAAGAAAGTGTCAAACTTGGTCTCATTACCCATCTTGAACACTGCTACCCTAGTTTTCCATGTCAAGTTGTTGATTACAATATACATATCTCATATGGTATTATGAATCAAGCCAAATTTTATTAAGGGGAGTATTGGATTCCTATAAAATAAATATACATGGAGGAAATAGTGGAATTTAATATCCCAACTCTATGAATAATCCCTAACATTACAACCCACATAGAATGCTTAGTAGAAAGTTTGAAGGTTGCCAACTTATACTCACAAATCATCATAAAAGTTTCATGAGACAAATATTTATTTATGAATTATAATGTTATCTATGGGCTAAACATCAATGGAAATAATTTCTAGTTTAGAGGCATGTACTCTATGAACCATCATTAATATGGTAGGCCACTAAAATGATACATAAACCCTAATAAAAACCTAATGGAGAAAAAATGGAAGGAAGTGCATACAATTAATTTTATTTGGTCCTAAATACACCTTAATCACATTTTTCACTCTAAGAGGGTCCCAACCATGATATTAGTTTGTATGTGTAGTTGTATGGACTCTAAAGAAACACTATTTTGGTAAGAGTTAGAGATGAATCCAAGGTGTAGAGCTTGGTGAACAACTAAAAATAATTTATGGGGATAATATGATATGTTTTCCAACTTATTATATAAAAAAATACCCTAAAATATCCTTTAAAATGACTCTACAAGTTTGCACTAAAAGGTTAGTCTATAAAAGCTAGTAAAAGGTGACCTAGTCACCTAGATGGGGAAGTTGCATGGTGTGCATTATTTGGAAATCAAAATTAATAGTTTAATATAATTTATTAGACATAAATAATACTAAATTACATATTATAAGGGTTTAATTTATGTATAATGATCATTCAATCAATTAACACTAAGTTATTAGGCCTAATTTTGTAATAGGCCTATATGGTCAACAAAGAAAGATGATTATTGGCATAAAAGGATGCCAAAAGAGTGATTTAAAGATCATGAAAAACTATGTAAATTAATCACGAAGGTTATTATGAAATCTTATGATCCCCATAATGTAGGATAGGGTAGTTTTTCAAGCCTTATTAGCATGCAAAAGGAAAATGGGTTACTTAATGCTTTATGGAGGCTAATTAGAGCATAATGCACTTTTTTAGCTATTAAATGTGTATAGGTTTGTGTGAAAATTATATTCATGGGTTAAAACAAGAATAAATTAGCCTCCAGCACTCTAATTCCATTCCTAAAATCCCATTGAAGACCCCAACCATCCTAGGCAATGCATAGAGGGAGAGCATGGAGGGATGTTTGTAACTGTCAACTGAGTCAACCATGGTCATTATGACCTATTATACACACTTACATGTTTATATACCCCTTTATCACCTTATATTTTATTATAAATTGAGGAAATAAGGCCATTGTATCTATCCCTCAAATGGTTATGAAGAGATTCTACACAAACTTATACTTTGTAGCCTCTTGAACTAAATAAAGGACTATTTCAGCTTCTCTACTATTGGTTTAGTGTGTTCTTGCGTATTTTATTTGTATAAGTCATAGGTTTGTATCTAATTTTAGGTTATTTACTCAACTATATACTAGTAAATTGTTTTATGTAGGTCATATAGTGTGTGAATGTGTTATTTGTTGAGCTTGGAGTGGCATTTGATCGGTAAGTGTCTTTAAATTAGAAGTTTTGTTAATAGCCCTCAAGTTATGATCATATAGTATAACCTCTACGTGAAAAAATAATGCTTATAATCCCTAGGAGAGAGTGGTTTAGTTAATTTCCTTGTTCATTATTGTAGTTTAAAAGTCAAATAGAGTGGACACATCATATTGGTGCATCACCTCCTTAACTTAGGTTTCATGTTATGTGTTTATCCTATCCCTTTTCATCAACAAGTTAGTAGTATTAGGAATTGAGATAAATTGATGCACCATGGGAGATAATCCCATTAAATTAATCTAAAACTTAGAAGTTTTGATTGATATATATTTCAAGAACATGAAAATAACATAGTAATAATGAATTCACTGAGAAGAGAGGTTTTATTACTCAAGATTGCAATACAACTATATGCTTATCTCTAAGAACAGATGTTTGATTTCCATTTCAGGTTAAATATTCATTTATACACATTTTTAAAGTAGGAGGAAGATTTGGAAGGTCACCATTATCAAGGGAGATTAAGTGGTTTGACTTCCATGATTTAAAATAATATAGAATTCAAGGAATTACTATTTTTAAAAACTTACTATTTTTAGACTGCATTACTAAAATTAAAATTTGGGGCACTTCTATTTGGTTATTAGGGGTCAAAAACCATCTAGAAAATATCAATGCCATCTCATCATGTTTTCCTCATTCTTATCTTTCCAATGGTTCAAACATGGAGTTAATTGGTGCTATGATGCAAAATTTATGGCTCCCAAAAGTTTCATCAGGTGTGGTAGTTTTGTCCTAATTTGATTCTCTATGAGCCACTCACCTTGGTGGCTAAGATGGCTCCTTTTAACCAGCCAATAAAGTGGAATATAACATCCTCTTGTTGTCTTCATTCAGGTGTCCACAATTTGATCCTCCTCCATTGGATAAAAAATATATGGATCAAGCTCATCAATGTCTAGTTGTTCTAATATGATGAAGTGTCTAACAAAGGTGGATGATATGGTTTGCAGAGCTCTACATCAAATATTGGATGTAGATCAAGGTACACTAGTAGGTTTAACTCAAAATCACTTTCTCCAACTTTTCTAGTGATGGTGTAGGGACCATATTGTAGAGGCCAAATTTTTATATGTGGGCCTATAAGTCATTCCTTTTGAAGCCACAACCAAACCTTGTCTCCCATAGAAAAATGGTGTAAAATATTATGTCTATCATGGCATTGCTTATAATTTTGATTCATCTTCTCTAGGATGTCATGAACTTACTGCTGGATGTGCTGCATTTATTTAATGAACTTTGTTGCTTTTGATACCTTAGATCTTCTATGAAGTGTGTATTCCATGGTGGATAATGGAATGGCTATATCAATTGGTACCATGGGTTAGAATCTAAAGCATAAATGGAATGGACTGTGCTTGGTCAAGATATGCAAGGCTAGACTATATCCATGTTGTATGAAAAGAGGCCCCTCATCCCATGTGCATGTATGTTTGAAGTAATGCATTTGAATCATGTGAACAATCAAGTAGTTACCCACCTCTATCTGACCATCAGTCTATGGATGGAATTCTATGGACTTCATCATCTTGGTATCCATCATCTTCCATAGAGTGGACTAGAAGATGCTCAGGAACCTGCTATCTTGATCTAAGATAATGGACTTGGGGAGACCAAAATGGATCCATACATGACTAAAATATAGTTGACCAGTTTCTTCAGTAGATATATTTTTCTTACAAGTAATCATGATAGCCATTTTTGAAAAATGATCAACTACAACAAAAATATAGTCCTTGCCATGTTTGGAAGTGGGAAAACCTAAGAGAAAATATACTGAGATAGATTCCCAAGGCCTAGTTCATTTTGGAAATGGTGTGTACAATCTTTACTTTTGATTTTTTGGCTTGGTTATTACACATGAGGTGAAATATTTTAGATACCTTTCCACATCCTTTCACATATGGGGCTACTAGAAGTGTTTTAAAAAAACTACCAATGTCGTTTCTACACCAAAGTGTCTAGTTATCCTACTAAAATGTGCTTTCTATATCATCTTCTATTGCTCTATATCTAGAACATAGATGTGCCCCATATGATAAAAGACATTATATTTCAAATAGAAATCAAAAACATGTTTACATTTTTGAAGCACTTGATATGTATCAACAAAGGAAAGATCTACTTCATATAAAGAACCCTAAGTGGTAGTCTCATGTCCACATAGGTCAATAACTATTGTGAATGTAATAATTGGTGGGTAGCTTAAACAATCTATGACCATATTTTAGCTCTCCTTTTTTATTTGATTATCAGATGGAATTGTTGTAGATATGTGGCCCAATTTTGGTGCCTCTTATTTTAAAATTTTCTCTATGTTTGGATGAATTCTAATGGTCTATGGTTAGTGTGGATGATTGTCTCTTTCCCTAAGATGTCATGTTTCTATTATTTGCAAGATTGCATAATGGCATAGATATCTTTATCATATGTCAAGTATCTCCTAACTATATCAGTGAAATTTTCACTATGATATGCAATATCATGGCCATGTTGCATGATGATAGCTCCCATGGCATATTTAGATGCATTTGTCATCAACTTGAAAGGTTGATGCAAATCTGGCAAGGCAAGAACATGGGCTGAGCAAATTCTATTCTTCAAATTCTCAAATTCCCTTTTTTGTATTTCACCCCACTAAAATGTATCTTTATCTCCTCCTTTAGTCACTTGGGTTAATTGCCAAACAACATGTGAAAATATAAGAACAAACCTATGATAAAAATTTGTAAGTCCTAATAAGCTACAAAGTTATGTGAGGTTCCTTGGTGTAGGCCATTATTAAATAACCTAAATCTTCTCTAGATCAACATGGACCCCTTTCTCATTCACAATGTATATGAATCACTAAATTTTTTTCATCCTAAATATGCATTTGTCAATATTTACATACAACTTGTGCTCCAAAAGAGTTTGAAGAATCTTACAAACATATTACAGATGTTCCTCTCATGTTCTTCTATAGATGATTATGTCATCTAGGTAGACAACCATGAATGATTTGGTGAAGGGTCACAAATGTCATCCATCATCCTCATGAAGGTTTTAGGTGAATTAATTAAGCCAAAAGGAATAACCAACCATTCAAAGATCCCCTCCTTAGATTTGAATGCAGTCTTCTAGACATTGGTGGGATCAATGGGAATTTGGTGATAGCCAAATTTGAGATCAATTTTAGTGAATAACTTCACACCATAGAGTTGGTCTAGCAGGTCATAAATCTTAGGGAGGGGGTAGTGATTCTTCATAGTGATTTTATTCAAGGCTCAATAGTTAATACAAAGCTTCCATGTTCCATCTTTCTTTGGTGCCAGGATAATCAAGCTGCCATAGGGTGAAGATCTTGGCTTGGTGTGACCCTTTTGGATCAATTCCTAAATCTATCTTTTTATTTCATCATTCTCCAAAACTAATCTATGATACATAGGACTATTAGGCAAAGGTGATCTTATGATCAAATAGATAGAATGTTTTACCTGGCAATGTATTGGAAATCCTATGAGTGACTTGAATAAGTCATCATATTCTCCTATGATTTGTCCCATCTACTTATGTTGTTGTGTTGATTATGTATTTAAGATTGCAATATCAGTGTTCTTATATTTTTGTGGTTTGACCACCATGAGAATGAATTGCTTTATATTTTCCACTAATATCTTACATTACTTAGCACTACTCAAGGAGTTAGATGTGGGAGGTGGTACCTCTGGTACCTTATAACACCATGTTCCAAGAGTGAGGGTGATTATTCAGGTTCATGATTCATAGATGCCATGTTGATCATACATGAAAGGATGATCAAGGAGTACATCACAAACATCTAGATTGACCACATCACATAAGACTTCATCTTGGAAAGGTTTTATTACATATGAAAGAAGACATTGATAGGTAACATAGAGGTCTCTCCTTAGGCTCAACCATCCAATACTATATGGATTTGGGTGAGGCTTCATTGATAGATTTAGATTTTTCACAACTTTAGCAGAGATTAAATTATTTTGACTCCCACTATTAAGAATGAAATGTAGAGGCTTACCTTTTACCCATAATTTATAGTGAAACAACCTTTCCTTGTCATCTAGCCTTTCCTTATAGTTCTATGATGAATAAATGATTGTATCATGCTCAACATATATAATCTCTTCTTTACCCTCTTTAACTATAGGTTATGTATGAGATAGAGTAGTAGATGATAACTAAAAAAGTAGTGACTTGATGGCTTGACATTCTACTTTAGAGTGATTTCCAATTTTGTGGTAATCACACCATTTCATAGTCTTATCCTTTTAGGGTTTCTTATCTTGAAACTCCTTTTGCTTCCAATATTGACCTTGTGTTTGACCTTCCTTGTCACTTTTCCATTTTTAAGGTTGACTCTTCATATTCTTTCTTCCGTGCTTCTGTTCAATCTTCATTGCAAACTTGTATGCCTCACCAAGGGTTTCTAAATTAAAGAGTTCCATTTTCCCCCATATGTACCATTGTAGTCCATCACAATATTTGAGAGTCTTATGTTTCTCATTTTATTGGATGCCCAATCTTACAGACAAATGATGAAAAATGTCAGTGTAATCTTGAATAGATTACTCCTTACCTTGGTGAAGTTATTGCCACTATATATATAGATCATCATATGCTCTAATAGGATAATATTCTTCCTTTACCACTTCCATGAAATCATCCCAAGTAGGTTCCAACTCAGGGATAATTTCATTTGTACTAAACCTCTTTTTATACACTTCCCACCAATTTTTCATGAGCAATGATGCTTTCAAAAGAACAAAAGTGATATTTTCTCCATCAGTAAATTAATTTATAGAAAAGTAGGAAGGTAATTTATCCAACCAATTTTATACTACATCATCATTGATTTTGCATTAAAATGTAGGGATATAAAAATTCACCTAAACCTTGAATGGTGTTGGGGCATTGAAAGGACATTCTATGGATGAGGAGCCAAGAAGTACATATAAGGAGCCAAATTTTCGCATCAAGAGTTATTGGAGAATTTGGGAAAATTATTGTAGCATATATGATTTTTTCCATTGGAGGGATTCATTCACCATTTCATTAAAGGTATCTAATTTCTTGATGTCATCCACCATTTGAAGTTGTTTGGAGTGAATAGGTGGATGGTTTAGAAGCTTTGTTATTTTCCACCCAAGCTTCTTGTAGCCTAACCTCATCCTCAAGATCATACACTCTTAAGACAAATTGATATGATACCAATAATCCAAAACTTAGAATTTTTAATTGACAAATATTTAAATAACATAGTAATAATGAATTCTTTGAGAAGAGATGTTTTATTACTCAAGATTGTAATACAACTATATGTTTATCTCTAGGAAGATATGTCTAATTTCCATTTCAGGTTACGTATTCATTTATATATATTTTTAAATTATGAGGAGGATTTGTAAGGTCACAAATATTGAGTAAGATTAAGTGGTTTGAATTCCACAATTTAAAACAATACAGAATTTGAGGAATTTCTATTTTTAGAAACTTACTATTTTTAGACTGCACTACTAAAATTGAAATTTGGGGAACTTATATTGGTTTGTAAAGGGTCAAAAACCATTAAAAAATATTCATGCCATCTCATCACATTATAATCATTATTATATTTCTAACGGTTCAAATGGGGAGTTAATTGGAGCTACGGTGTAAAAGTTATGGCTCCCAGAAGTTTCATCATCAATTGGGGTAGAACCATCACCTAAATTATCACCTGAATAGTTAATTAAATATAAATAGAGGTTTATTACATCTATATGTCTTCTCCTAAGTGTGTATTTTGGTGAGTTAATAGTTTTAGCATGCCTAGTGGGACAAGTATTCAATCAATTGGATCACTCACTTGAAGCATTTGGTGATCTCAAGAAACTTTAAGCACTCTAGTGGTAGATTTGTAGTCATAATTTCATGCCAAAAGTGGCCATTATAAGATCTCCATCTAATGGTAAGGATAACTTGTTGTTGATATTTCATTATATTCTTCATTTCCCTCATGATGTCTAATGTCTAGATATGAAGACAATTGATATTATATACCTCCTTATCAGGCCTAAAATGAACCCTATTAGTCATATTATAACCCATAATATCCCTATGTTCCTTATCAATAGTGGTATGTTGACCCTTATTGATCCTATATTGAAATCCTCAACCTAATTATCAGTACTATATGTCACTTTCCTCCCCAAGTCCACCTCCCTTGCAACTTACCTATCCTCCTAATCATTTTTAAGCAAACCCTTTTGGAATATGAGAGATATATGGTTGTGATAGATACACATAGGGGGTATGGTCAAGATGTCCCTAGTCACCTCATTAAGAATGTGAGTCACTCATTATAGCAAATCAAGAAAGAGTGGACATATATTATGAAGAATATTTAGTCAAGACTCATTAGTGATATGTTAGGCATAGGTGGTTCGATTTCAAGTTTAGAAGATAAGTTAGTGGTTCATTAGTGGTAAAATATCTAGAGTCATCAACCTCATGTTCCCTTCCCTATTCCATATCAACCTTCTCTTGATCAACCCATCCTTTCTCAAAAGATTGAGTCATATGATTTTTAAAATCTTAAAATCTCCCTAAAAGCTCCTTAAGCCTTCCGTACTTGTAAATATATTCAAGAGACAATAAAAAATAAGGAATACGTTCTTTTTGAGAGGATTTAATGTCATGATTCAAATAAGACCTGGTAGGACCTTTCCTTTCCTAATCATTATGAAGAGATATGCGATCAGATTAGAATTAATTATGAAGCTCATTTAGCTAGATAAATTAAACTTGTAAGTGAACATATATCTCATTCAATGGTAGTATCAAAAGAAATACAACTTTAGGAGAATGTGTCTTCATTTATTCCCTAAGTTGTAACACATGTAATAGAATAAGCTCCTAAATCCAAGGTTCCAACTTGGAAATAAGTAGTGGAGTCATGAGGAAACAAATATGAATCAAGCCTACACCAAGATGTTGAAGCTAAAGATAAATATGAAACCATTCAATCCCCATCCTTCACTCATCAAGAGTCTAAAGCATTACCATCATGGAGGTCCATTCAGGAGAATATGTAGAAGGATAATGAGGTGATGGTTGTCAAAAGTGAGCAAATTAATGAGAATAATGAATTATCCATAACAAAAATAATTTTCACCTCTCTTCTATAATTATTTCAAGAATATTCCATTCCACTTCTTGAGAAGGACCTATCCTTTTCAAGGAAAGTGAAGAAGGTTAAATTATGGTGGTAGTTGATGAAGTTGATTTATGTGAAATTGAGTAAAAGATTGCCATTGGGACACCTCTTGGTGAAGGAGGGTATAACTCAACATTAAATAATTTAGAAGAAGATTAAATTTAGGAGCAAGGTGAGTCACAAGAGGAAAGCAAATTAGTTGGCCAAAATAAGGCTGATTTTTAGGATATTATGGATGACATGGAAAACAATCTATTTCATGACAATCTTGAAGAGTATGGAAATGGGGTATTTGTCTAAATTTTAGTAGTTTTAGAATAATGAGAAATCCCTAAATAGGTTTTAGTTGGTCAAACGAGATGTAAAATAGCTTTTAAGGTTGAGAAAAAAGGTAACTTTGATGAGAGCCAAATTGATCAAGTTTTTGTGATAGATGAAGTGGATTTTAATGATCTATTAAAGTTGGTAGAAATTTTATTAGAGTTACATGAACATGGTAAAGTAGGTATGGTTCTCAAATCCTTATCTAACTATATTATTCCTACTTCTACATCAACCCCTATGAAGTGATAAAGTTGAAGTAAACTAGAGCTATGTGAGGATCAATTGAAATACTTGTTTGAGATCTTAAGATCAAGTTAATTTATTCTAGAGGCATGTCATGATATGGTTAATATTGATGAATATATTTTCACCTAGAAATTAAAAAAACACCTCTCCAACCATGCCATCCTAAGAGGCTATTTCATTTTAAGGTGACTTGTTTGAGATCTTTAAACAAGTATATAAACCTCTCATTCTATTTATAGGTACCTCTCTAGATTTGGGTAATGAAACTAAAACTTAATAGCCTTAATATTTCATGAAGAAATATTCATATATATTTAAATTCAACTCTCTAAGCATGTCACAAGATCTACCTCAAAATATTCAACTTCATCAAGAGAAGGCTATGGGTGATTCAAAAATGACATTATCCATGAAATGTATGTAAGTTTAGATTGAGTATGATTGGGTGTTGGATTCACATAGCTAACTTATGCACATGAGAATGGAATAAGAAGGTATAATTTTTATTCTAATAGTTTATGAACATGAAAACATCTCTAGAAGAAAGTGGAGGTCCTCATCCCATGAATAATATCTAATTGGACTCCAGTCATCACATGATAATTTGACCTTCTGGTGCCATGGTGATAAACAAAGCTTCCCATTTGATCCTGGAGGAGAAATAAATTATGTTTAGGTTAGTTAT
The DNA here is from genome assembly GCA_037957365.1 of Torreya grandis. NCBI lineage: Eukaryota > Viridiplantae > Streptophyta > Pinopsida > Cupressales > Taxaceae > Torreya > Torreya grandis. The sequence continues at coordinate 27,843 of JARHVA010007439.1, forward strand.
TTGTATTTTATTGTTTTCTTTTTTCTAATAAGTGTTGTCAACATAGGTGTGGTGTGTTAGCTACCTTAGTTGTCATATTATCCTATCTTGTTGTTCTCTTTAATGTTTATGTGTTGTTTTCTTTTGGTGTCTTTATATGTGTGGGAGGTTGTTGTAGTCCTTGAAGTTGTTATAAGGTGATAAATAAGATTTATAGTCCAAGGAGAGTTTTCATCCAATTCATATTATCATGTATGAGTCTTGTGTTTATCATGATGAGATAGTTGGTTCTCTTTACCAATAGGCTAGTCAACACCTGTGAGTCACCAAAGATGATAATTTAGCCTCACAAGCCAAATTTAAACCTATATAATAAAAAAATACTTCATGAAACCCATATAATCCTATATATTGTGGTTTACATGCCTTGTGATGTCCTCTTTTGGTCTCATTTTAAGACTTTTAGTACTGGTTAAGGTGTCATAGTATGTGTTAGACATTGCTTAAGAGATCCTCATGTCATAGGTTTTTTGGGTCTTTAGATGATGCACTAAGTTGTCACATTGGTCCTTGGGTGAGTGGAGGGGTGTCAAGTGAATTTTAAGGCCTAGATTATTTTCAAATCCTTTTTCAACAAATTTAAGGTTCTTTAGCAGAGATTAAGATAATTTAGAGAGTTTTAGGTTTCTTGTTTTCATGATATTTCTATCTGTCCTAGCCATTTATTTTGAAGGTACCTTTGTTATCATGATTTAGGGGTGACCAATCAATTTTTTTATCATTTACATGAAGTCTAATGATGTATTAAATGTTCTTCTCCATAGTTTATCTATCAAGTATGTTTCAAGCTCAAATAAATCCCTGAGGTCATAAAATGATTTTTAAACATGGTATGTGAGCTAACCTTCAAGTTATAAGCCTTCTTAAAATGGTATATTTTGATGTCACATTGAAATTAAGGGTTTTAAAAGGTATCTATAGCCACCATAATGTCATTTTATAATGGTTCCATATGTAAAAGGTCTCCTTTTAAGATAAATGGTTTCCATCCATCAAAAGGGGGTTACACATGTTTAAAATGAATCTCAAACTTCACTCCATCTATACCACCTATTTATAACTTGTATTTATCTCTTATGTTCCCTTCCTCTACCATACAATGGATTATAAAATATTTATACCTAAAAAATGTAGAAGATAAGGTGTTTTGTAGGTGTTTATAATCTTGTACAGATCTATATGGTCAAATTTGTACAGAGGGAGGTCAAACACTTCACAAGGGTTTATGGAAGGTATATTAGAGAATTTTCATAGCCAAAATGTGAAATGAAAGGTAGGAAAGGCATTTTAATTCCCATAGATCTATTGACAAGATCACAAGGGCTATATTGAGAGGTATCTTCCCCATTTCACTCTAGGAATAGGATGAACTATGGAAGAGCACATAAAATATTATAAAACAATTGTGAGACTTATAAATTTAGAACACAAGGATGTTTCATGTATTCTTTTATTATTTAAACTAATGGAATCAACATATTATTGGTTCCTCAACCTTTTTGAAGGCTCTATCTTGAGTTGGGACCATTTCAATATTTCTTTCGTTGCCTAATTTGGGTAAGTGATCGACCTTTAATGTCTTATATCAATAATTTGATTGTATCAAAAGGGATCCTAATGATCCTATTAGGAACTTCAATGATATGTTTCAGAATATGTAAAATTGAGTCACCATGTTTTGTCAACCTAACCCCCATTTAGCACTTGAAATATAGAACAATGTGCTAGACCCTTGGACAACCATGTTCCTAAGGAGGGACAAAAACATAACAAACCTATCCTTAGCCTATGAAAGGGTCATAAAAGAAGATAGGTAACTAAAAAGTCAAGCTCACAAGATGACCCCCACTCCAAATATGCTACCACATATGCTCACATTGAATTTATTTCCCAATGTTAATCAGAATTCCCCAATGCTTTAGTCACTCCCTATAATGTATCAAATTCCACTAGGCCATCCCACTTTAAACCAACACTAGATTTATTTAACCTATGGGACCATGAAATGACCCCTTAGAATCAACACTAGGTAATATTAGTAGTGACTAAAAATACCCAAACCATAACTCAGGAGTCCACGAAGAATGAGTTAGACACCATTTAATGAATGGTATAAAAACTCAATAATGACTTGCTTGGGATATAAAGGTAGGTGATTAAATCTAATGAAAAAAGTTAAAATATAAAATTTGCATATCAAATACCAAGAAATAACTATAACCATCCTCATAACCCCTCAGAACCTGTACCCAATAGGTTTCCTAAAATCAATATCTTTGAGATAACCTTTCCTACCTAGTGTTGAGTACATAAGATGGCATCAAATGAGAATTGAACTGCATGGAGTTTTTTTATACTTTTTATATCTTCAAAAATGAAATGGAATAATATGAGGTGGTCCCTAATTATCCTAAATCATCCTACTCAGTAAATCCCCTAGTAATGCCATGGTGTTACAGAGCATGGATTTACCTAGACAAAAATAAAATGAGCTAGAGGAGGGTATTAGTGAGGTTTAAGTGTTTTATAAATTAAAAGAGAGAAAATATTACCTTATTAATAGGCAAAAAAAATATCCCCTTACTACCTCAATCCCCACTAATAATAGTGTAAACCCGCTAGACCAAAATACTACGAATGATACCCCACCTCCAATACCTCAATAACGTAAGGGACCCATGAAAACACCACCAGTACAAAGTAAAGGAGGTTATGGAATAGTTAAAACATATGAAAAATATTAAGTCCAACATTAAACTTTATATATTTATTAAATCATAAAGCAATGTTATCTCCTACTAAGATATTTAACTCAAAAATTGACCCCACAAGACCAGCCAAAACCAAGAGTAACACACACCAATGTGCTCTTTCATTAAAAAAGTATGCAGGTGACAATTTTACTCATAACCATATGTTTATTTTAAAATAATATACATACATACTTAGTATATTTAGGATCCTCAACCAATGTGATACCAACAGGCATATTTGAGAAGCTCAGTTTGGTCCCCATAAAGTCAGACAAGGTAGGGGTCTAACTAGACAATTTAGAAGTAAAAGTTATATGTGAAATTCTCAATGTCCACATCCATTTTGAGTCTATGACTAGGATTCAACACTTCATAGACATTAAATTAGTGGATATCCTTGAAGCCTATGGCATGCTCCTCAGTATAGATTGGTCTGAATCCCTAAATAGGTATATAGACATAGATTTCTCCCATATATGGTTGTCATGGAGAGGAGTAGCCAACCAAATAGAGGAAGAAATATAAACCCACATTAAATACATGATAGTTTAGTAATACACCATTAATAAGAATGTAATCCTAGTTTCATCAAACCTAGGCATCTACACATTGAGCACAAAGCCACCCAAAGATCAATCTAGTCATAGCTTAGGTATGCTCGACCTATGGTATATTTATATAGATAGAGGTCATTATAAAAAAGGTAATAGGGATGTTATTATTCTTATAGATATATTGGGGATAAAACATTTATAATAATATAGGATGTATTTTCCCTGCATAAATAACCTCGCATAGTATGAACCTATAATCTTAAGATTTTAGTTTACATGAAAATACAAGGCAAAAAAACTGAGAGTATTTAATTATTCTAAGGTAGTGGTCAACTAGATCAAGAATAAATATAAATGCAAGATATAATACCTCAAAATATATAAGCATATGGATTTGTATCTAATAAATATGTTTAACATGTTTAATATCATCCCTATCTCCCATGAGGAAAACCAAGTAATTGACTCACTAACATCTATGGAAGAAAACCTAACCCCCTTGGATGGGAATAAGTTAAAATCATTTTTAGTGGATATCATCCCATGCCACTCTATCCCATATAACATGATGAACTTTTAGGTCCTCAAGTATGACCAACAAATCATCTAATTTTTCATTAATAAGGGAATATTTGAGACCCAAGTTATAGTGGAGAAAGATAGAGATGAACCTAGGAATGAGCTAAATAAAGATGGGATATTAAATATTCATGGGACCTAGATATATAAGGGGATGATCTCATTGGAGAGATAATTCAACTCTTTAGACACCACTTTCCAAGAAAAAATTCCCAATTTCAAAGACTAAAAGTTTTTACAAATCAACCTTAACCCAATGGAAAATCCCTTGATGGTTAATGTGGGTCTTGACTAGATGGACCATGAAGTGGAGTATAAAGGTTACTATTGAGATATAAATACATGATTGTTTAGTCCTATGAGAACCTTATGGTCTTTGATTCAAGATTAATCACTCACACTATCCCCCTAAAACTCATTGAAAGCCCCTTTAGGCAAAGATAGAGGCCAATAAACTTAATCCTAGAGCCCTTGATACACAAGGAAGTTAATAAGCTAATTTTAGTAGGGATAATTTTCCTCATTTTCTAGTCCACATAGGTGGCCAACTTGGTTCCCATGAAAAACAAATGGAGAAATTTTCCTATGTGTCGACTTATAAAACTTGAACCTCACCTCAAATAAATACAATTATCCATTACCCTCCCTTAATGAGGTGATATAAATGGTGAGTGGATCTCAAATGATGTCCTTTTTATATGGCTTGTCTGCATATAACTAGGGCCTAATCAACCCTAAATACAAGACTAAGACTAATTTTACCACCAAGTGGGGAACATTTACTTATAAATAGATGCCTATTGGGTTTATCAATGTTGGTCCCACATTTTAAAGGGAAATGGAATTCACTTTTCAAGTACTGATAAGTAAATGTATAATAGTCTATGTGGATGACCTAACTATGTTTTAAAAATATAGTTTAGATCATGTGTGCCACTTGGAAACTGTATTTGAAAGATGTAGAATGTATGAAATTTATTGAAAATCAAACATGAGAATGTTCAGTGTCATTGAAGGTAAAATTCTTGATCACATTTAAAAAAAAAGGTATTGTTATAGACCCCTAAAGGCTAGATGTAATTTATAAATTGCCTTTACCTAACAGTAAGAAGGAACTATAAAATTTCTTTAGGAAAATCAACTTTGAGCATAAATTTATTTTTAGATTTGTTGAAATAGTAAAAACCTTGAATTGAAAGTTGAAATAGGATGCTAAAATGGAATGGCATATGAAAATAAAGAAGGATTAATAGGATATTAAAGATGTTATTATGTAAGCCCCAATCCTCATTAGCTTGGACTGTATACAATTTTTTTATATCTACCCTTTTACTTCCAAACCATTATTACTAGCCTCACCCAAATATTAGAGGGGGAAATTTCCCCATTGATTTTATAATCACAAACCTTTATGATTTTGAGCTCATATATTCTACCCTAGATAATTACACCTACACATTGGTTAAGGTGGTGAAGAAATTCACACATCACATCTAAAATAAAGTGCACATAATTATCTTGGACCTTGCTAGGAAATAAATGTTGGGGAAGAATGAATTGGGTGAAAGAAGAGGCTGATGGATGATGAAGTTACAAGAGTATGACTTATAAATCAATTTTTCCAAACTCATTATAGGATAAGGCCTTACTCAATTAATAATGGAGATCAAACTGAAGATTATAGTACACCATGTAGACCAAAAAAGGGTACTAAAATAAAACTGGTATGCTTAGGTCATGCACTTTATACTCTACAAAAATTCACCCTCAGGACTCAAACACACATAAAGGAGGGTTATTTTGTTTAAGGTTATGTAATATATGCTAAATAAGGGAGTTATCTTTAGAAAGAACCATGAAGGGATCTATATTTGATGCATATCACAAGAAGAGGCCAAAGAAATAATGGAAAGTTTTCATGATATATTAGGATACAACCAACTAATAGAAAATATCATGGCCCAAAAAGTTCTTCAAGAGGGATAATACTATCCCACACTATTTAAATATATTCATTCCCATGTCTTCTTATACCATCAGTGCTAAAATATTGTTAAAAGAGAAACACATGCATTAATGCCACTGTAGCCCATTGAGGAGACTATACCATTTTAACAATGGGTATTGGATTTCATGTGGGTTACTAACCCCAATTCATCATTTGTCCTTAATTTTATTCTAATGGGCACAAACTATTTCACTAAGTGGTTTGAGGGAGTTATAAGTAAAAGAAGCACCATTATTTAAGTTATCAGTTTACTCAAAAACACCATAACCAACTATTTTAGGGTCCCCATCTCTTCATTATGTGATAATGGTCTTACCTTTAAATCCATGGAATTCATAAATGGGCCTATGATAATGGGATCATGCTAAAGTTCTCATCCAATCACTACCCATAAAGGAATGGATTGGTGGAGTCCACTAACAAGAATTTGATTGATGCCATGAAGAAATCAATTAGAGAAAATCCCTAAGAATGACATGCATTAAAAAAATTAACCTTATGGTTAGACCACACTAGGTATAAAAAATCCATCAAAATATTTCATTTCCTTATATTTTATAGACATGAGCTAATCATGCCAACCATGCTCAAGCTACTAACTATTAAGTTCATACAACAATTCATGGAGGTGAATGATAAGGTAGATTCTAGAGTCATTGACCTAATTCAATTAGAGGAAGCATATGATAAATATCTATTAAGATTTATCAAACACCATGATATAGTTAAAATATGGTTTGATAAGAGAGCAAATATTAAGACCTTTAAAATATTTGACCTGGTCGTAATGTGGGATAGTATTCACAATAAGAAATTTTAGTATTTGAAATTTGAAATGTGAATCTTGTGATAAATATCTATTAAGCTTTAGTAAACACCATGATATAGTTAAAATATGGTTTGATAAGAGAGAAAATATTAAGACCTTTAAAATATTTGACCTGGTCGTAATGTGGGACACTATTCACAATAAGAAATTTTAGTATTTGAAATTTGATCCCCTTTGTATTAGCCCATACCAAATAGACAAGATATTGGGTTAGAATGCTTTCTATCTCAAATATCTCAAGATCAATGAGCTACCACTTCAAGTAAATAGGCAATTCTTGAAACACTATTTATTAGTTGTCCCCTATAGCATAATATCTGAGTAATCCAAGTAGCGGTGGTAATGTATATATTAGATTTATTTTTTTTCATTGTTTTTTTTTTTTTTTTTTTTTTTTTTTTTTTGTGTTTTACCCCTCCATCTCCCTCTTTATTTTATAGTGTTCCTCCAATTCTAAAACCTGTTAGAAACTAATTTAGGTGATGGCCAAAGCTTAGAAGGATTGTTGAAAAGTAGGAAAAACCACATTAAAACCTTTGATCTAAGCAAGTCAGGGATAGTAATTGAAACTTTTAACATTTTAGATATGAGAGGACAATAATTTTAAATAAAATAGGTGGATTTTAGAACAACCCATATCCTAATACGATCCACTAAGTTGTACTTAATATAATGACTTAGGAAAATACTAAATTATCAAGGAAAATCAAAGATTAGCTAGGTATTCAAAGACTACTCATCATCCATTCACCCTTGTCTTGGTTTTGAACCCTTAATTGACTATAATAATACATTCAAAATCAAAATTCTAAGCTTGCCTCAAAAGGGATATGTGGGAAATCTCCACTATAGGCTTTCCATTTTGGATGGAAATGGATCAAAGTCATGAATGGGAATAGAGTTATCTCTATCAGGGATATAAAATCTCATATAATAATAGAGCAATGCCCCAACCATATCCCTTTCAAGCCATCAAACCATCAATGCCCTAAATGAAGCTTGTTAACCAATCTAGCCTCTGTTGTTTGAATAAAATATGGTATTTTATGGAAAATGAAAAATCACTTCTCACACACATTGGTGGATGTATATTGGGTAAAATATTTATGTGCCACTTTATATTGTGAGACTTGAGTGCCTTGTATTTTATGTTATGTATAAGGATCCCTCTTAAAATCTATGTTCTGTGCAAGGAGAGGAAATTAAACTTTTTAGGTTCTAAGTGATTGTCTTCACTTTTCCCACAAAAGTCACCATTTTTTGTGACCAACATGACCCCTTTTATTTTAAATGGTGTAACCCTCTAAAAATATCATAAACCAAATCTCCAATGTCCTTTATTTTATTTTTATCAATTTTTCTTAAACTAAAATAATTATAATCTTATGTCACCCTAAGATCCCCAAGTTGTAGAAAACTTTAATCACTTTTATGCATAAAATAGGCTTGTTCTATTATGGATTAAGGTGCCAAAACTACAAATCTATTTTTTATGAAAGTTCTTAGAGTCACATTCTTTTCCTAGAGCAACAAAACCGTCATCCTTCATGTTAAATCAAAATCTTAATGATAGAGAAGTATTAAATGTATTGAATCTATCTTCACTTCTTACTTAGTTTTTTTGTGAATTTTATAGAGTTGAGAGCCTAAGATATCCTGACCTAAACATAATGCACCACATCATCAATTTATCATAGTGTCCAATCCCTAGACCTATCAGAGATGTTAGAGCCTATAAGGGTCCAGCCTAAATAAAAGGGACCACATGACATAGTCATTAGAGTGTCCAATCCCTAGACTTGTAAGAGATACCATCTTAATTAGAAGGTGCCACACCATCATTTTTTAGAAAGGCCAACACCTAGACATAATAGAGATGTGAAAGCTTAAGAGAGCTAAACCTTATTAAAAGGTGCCACGTCACCAAGTTGTTAGAGAAGCTAGTTCCTTGACCTGTTAGATATGTTAGAGCTCAAGAGAGATGAACCTAATTAGAAGGTTATATTTCATATATTTTTCAAATCAACATGTCCCCAAACCTATCAAAAATGTTAGAGCCTGAGAGATCCCAACATAATTAGAAACCACTATGTCACCCAGTAAGGTAGATTAATTAGTGTCCACCTAAATCCCTAAAAGGGTCATAATGGGTTATAGATGAGGTTAAAAAACCAATAAAAAGGTTGCATATGCCCTTAATATATACCTCATCCTTATTAAGGGTATTAATAGAGTATGAAGTCATGCCTAAGTGTTAACCATTAGTAGGATGATCAATGAGTAGATGACATGTTTCATAAAATGAGAGTTAATGGTGCTTGGAGGTGACCACATGCCTACCATGAATTAATGAAATATAAAGATTGACCTAATTGGATAATTTTAAAACATCCGTTTGGAATTGATAAATGTTAATGGTCAAGGATGATCATGGGATTTAAATTTAAACCTAAATTTAGAAATAAAGAGAGGAAATCTAGCCACTAACTCAAACAATAATTCTTAGTGAGCTTCCAAATGCCATTAATATAGGAGGTTGTGTGCACATGTTTATAAAATTTTAAGGAACTCCCACTAAAGGTTACCAATACATACCTTACAAAATGGTTCAACCTTAGTTTTCTAATTATTGAAGAGTACCCCTATGTTTCTTATCTCATATGCTTAGAGCCTTTTGATTTGCCCCTTCATCTTGATATAATAGTCATTCCCTATTTAAATGCAAAGGTTGAGTCTAAATACTAGGATACCATATTCCCATCTAGTTTAACCAAGTTTAAGATTTATAATGATATACTCAAAGTAGTTGAATTGGTACCCAAAGACTTAGGATATGATATTGACCAATAAGTAGAATTTTATGATGCCCTTCAGTCCTAAAAGAATTGTATACTTCATAGGGTTATGGCTAAGCCAGAGGCATTTACATGCACCAACTTGTGTTACATCCTAATTCTCATTTCCATTTGAATGTAAGATGGGTTCCATGGCTAGGTATGTTTTGTAACTCTTGACATCAACTTGTTGATATATTTAGGAGTGTATATAAAGCATAGTATTCCCTCCCATATTACACCTTCTATTATGATGTGGTAGTAGTGAAGTCCTAAATGGAGACCTACCAAATAAATGACATCCTCTAATACTGGGCTGAGAACCTAGATGCTAAATGGGTTAGCAAGGAGGACATAAATGCATGTACAATATAAAATTTATGGGAGGAAGACTAGGTAGGAATGATTTTGTTGAACTGATTATTTGGGTCCTAAGACTATTTGTATGTTAACAAACTATGGGTTCCCCTCTTCTATATGATCCTCACATGCTCCAAAGTGTTAGACATGGGAGAAATAATTAACTTCAAATTGGTCAATGCCATCATAAATGCAAGAGCTAGAGGCAATTTATATATGATGAGAAACCTTTTGGATGTAGTTTTCAAAATACTCTCCCTGAAACCTTTGGGTTTTCCTATGTGGGTTCTTATGGGATTGGTACTCCATGTAGTATTCTACAAGTTATATGGCCACTAGTTTCAAAATGACATCTAGGACATCTAAGAATACTTATACCTGATTATATACACATGATTAATGAGTCCCTGATGCCTTATCTATCACAACCAAATTGGGATTCTATAACTTCCATTAATCACTATTGGTACTATCAAGAAGACTCTATGATTTGAATTGTGGGTGTCCTCAAGTAGTCCCTATACTTGTCTTTCATCCTAGATTTCCTAGTAGAGTATGATTTCACTTACCATTTGGTGGAGGGAATCTTTGAATTTGTATAGGTTTCCAAAAGAAGGTGTACACACCACTCCTAATACTATCAGGCATAGCATGTACAAGTATTTGCTTCCCATCCAGAAGATGGTAGTAGAATGGGACTCCTTCACCATAAGGAGAGTTGAGATCTAGCATTAAAACACTAAGGAAATGATCATATCTCATTTGGAATAATATTATGCCTACCTTAATATCAACTATTGTCATAAAATAGAGGATAATGATGATATATACTTATATTCCATTGATGATTAGGAGGTATTATCCTAGATCACAACAAAGGAGAAAGGGAAGAAGGTTTAGGTGGGACCATTTTCTACCCCTCCAACTCTTGCTCAATCCATAGAGGATATTATGGCAACTCCTCCCATTATATCTAAGAGGATTTTATAGGGAATCATACCATATTATCCTCCTCATGATCTAGTTATAACTTTAAATCCTCTAATGGCTCTTACTCCTTGTGTCCCAACTCCACCTCTACCTCCTCTAATCACTCCTCACACCCCTCTTCCACCTCTCTTGTTATGATGATATAATAAAAAACATGCCTAATATAATGTAGATAAACTCAAAATAATAGATATTTATGGGCCAATTTTCTAAAATATTCAATATATATATAAATATAATAATCACCCTTAATTTATAGAAATACCATATAATACTCCTTTAAGAAGGAATAAATCCACAATGTCTCTTCAAGGGGAAAACTTACAATATCCTATTACAATAAAAGACTCAATTATTACTTTATTTCTTTGCAATGATATTAACATCCTTTACATAGATATCTATATAAATAATAATGGATGGGTAACCTCATAATCCCAAAGTAGGTCAACCATCACCCAATGCACTGATTCTACAAGTTACTCATTTATCCTAATATATTGGACCATATAACTAACTAAGGGGATGTGTGCCACATGTTAGAATCTCTATTAACCCATATACCTTAGTATATAATATCTCTAGGTACATATCAGTCCTTCCCTCCTTGACATGTTTCATCCTTGAAACATAAGAAGAAACCAAATAATGAGTATACTTCAAATCATTACACACTTCTCTCCAAGCTTGATCATCTAACTACTTGTATGTGATATTGGTAGCTAATAGCTCTTCAAACTTATTTCTAAATTACATCATGCCACTCTAATTCCATTCATGATCATAATTATACGACCTTGGTTTCTATGCATAATTATTCCATTTGTGATTCTATGTACCATATTCCACTACACTACTTTGATTCCATGCATGACCATAGTAGTTATTATTACATGCATATTCATAGTTATTTCCCCATTTATTCCATGTTTCATATGCCACTACACTACATTGATTGCATAATTTACCATAGTATTTATTTTTTGGCTTCCATGTATAGCCATAGTGATTACTCCACTAATTCATTGTACAACCATAGTCATTCATACTCTAAATTATTATATATCCAAAGTGATTGTTGTTATGATAGTCCCTCACATGCCTCCATGATTTTTTCCTCTCATGATGATGTGTTTGTCTATATACCTCATCTTTTTATAATAATTGTACCTTATCAACTTTTTCTTCTATCTATTCCACATTTTATTTTGGAATTTTCTTTATCTCTTGAGTAGATGAAGTGTTCTTCTTTACTTGTACTATTTCTTCATCTATGTCTTCATCTAAATCTTACATATGCTCTTATTCACCTAATTCAATATTATCTTCATTATTTATCTTGATTTTTCTTTGTACCTTTCAACTATTATATATTATAGAGTGACCTTATTTTTCCTATAACAGAAGGTCATGAACTTCTTCTAAACATTAATACTAATATTTCCCAGAGTAGCTGACCATAGATATCTAAGAACCATATCAACATCATCCATATCTAAAGCATATAAATTTGAATGCAAAACATATTTTTCAATAATGAGCTTCAAATATTTAAAAACCTAAATAGTATTACCATCTATTTAATCCTCCTTGATATTACTTCTTCAACATGTAGATGTTGAGCCACATCCATATTTATAAATTTATACTTGCTGCTAGGGTTTATAGACACAATGACTTTCTTATTTTGAATGAATCCATGAAACTAAAAAATGACTATGATTGATTTGGAGCCAAAATATTTAGACCTTTATTAACTAATCCTTTTTCTTTCTCTTAGATATCCTCTACCTCTCCTTATACAAAAACTATAATCTCCTCATTATCATTATGTGTGATTTCTTCTTCATCATCACTTTCATTGTCTTCCTCATTATCATTATTTTCTTCCACTAAATTTTATTCTTCATAATATCAATTATTTTTTCATTACCCTCCTCATCATCCACATCTTCCTCTTTTGTATTTTATTTTTATTTTATATTCCATCGATCTAGGAAAACCTATTCCATTTCTTCCCATGAAAATTCCATAGTTTTAGTCCCAGATCATCCCACCAAAGTGATATAAGACCATAAAAGAATAATATAAATGTATTTTCCACCAAATTATGCAAACATTATTCCCCTTAAAAATGAGCCACCATTCTATAGAATCAATATCATCATCCCCTAAAAATACTTGTAACTTCATGATTCACAAAAACTAGAGTTAATGAAAAAACCCTAAAATTTCAATAACTCATGAAAAAATAATAAAAAAAGTCTAAAATTATGACTATATATTTCACGTATGATAATAAAAATTTAGTAAAAATTTTGTGAAAAGATTCCAAATATTTCAGCTTGTAGAGTGAATCACTAAAAAGACATAAAATCATAATAAATCTCTCAAAACATTTCATAACAGTCTAAAATTTTGTGCATAGATATTTTGTATTCTAATAAAAAACTAAAAAAAATTCACATTAAATTTCTTTATATCTTGGTAGATATGAAAAAATTATTACAAACCATAAAGTATCAATAACTCCCTCAAAACATGTCATAAAACCTTTATTTTTTTTATGTGACTTCTTTAAAATATTATTAACCTTAAATATAATAATTGTGAAAAATTCGTAATTAATTTTTAAATATTAATGATTCCATAAAATTAAGGTTTTTTCCCACACAAATTACCCAAATCAAAGCTTTAATACCACTTGTTATGATCCACACTTATAGTAATTAGAAATATACAGAATATAATATAGATCAAATCGACATAATAGATATTGATGGGCTAAGATTCCCAAATATTTAATATATGTAGAAATATCATAATCACCCTTAAGGTAGGGCAACACCATACAATACTCCTTTAGGATTAAATAACCCCACAATGTCTCTTTGAGGGGATAACCTCCAATATCCTCTTACAATAGAAGATTCAATGTTTACTTGATTTATTTATAATTATATTCACCTTATATATATATATATATATATATATATATATATAACTAATAATGAATGGGTAACCTCTTAATCCCAATGTAGGCCAACCATCACCCAATGCACTAGTTTTACAAGTTACTCATTTATCTTAATATATTGGAACATATAATTAAATAAGGGGATGTGTGCCACATGTTCACATCTCCATAAATCCATATACATTAATATATCATATCCCTAGGTAAATAACATACACCTCCTCTAGTAGCTCCAATAGTTTGGCAACAACTAGGTGAGACTCATATTACTTAATGTTAGGTAGCCTAGGTACAACCAACTAAACCACTAACACTTCAACCCTGAGCCACATAGACCCTAAGGATTGATGTGATTAGTAGTATGAGATCAAGAAAAAAATTAGTCTTACAATAGGCACCAACCTAAGTTCCACCCATTACACCTACCATATATTCCATCTCCCTTACACCCTTCACTCTCTCTACTTTTCAACTTTTGGTCATAACACCCACAAGTTCTACTCCACTCCCACAAGCCCCCAAGTGGTGCCTCCTATTTTACCCATTTCACCCCTTTATCATTTACCTTAATCAAATTTTATCTCAGTCCCCCTATCATCCTTAACTCTTTATTCCCTTATGCCCCATCCATTTCATAACTTGAAACCTATTTATGCCTTCTTTGGGTTTTCCTTTAATCCAAGATCCATCGGGTGCAATTTCATTAGTGAGCATGGATACAAACATTAGGAATTAATTATCCTAGTGTCCTTTTTAGTCATATTTATATATCCCTAAGTAGTTCCAAGTCCTCCACCATCAACCCCCATGGTTGTTTTTATTCTAACCATTCCTTCCACTAAACATCTAGAGTTGATCCAAGCAAGAGGTCAAAGAAGATAGAAGGAATTTCAACACTAAATAAAATTTTAAGTCCTTCCATTATAATCCAAAATCATCCATTAGCCTTAATAGTTCCTTTGGACCTAACCATAACACCTTAGTTAATTTATCCTCGACCCCCTCTTTCCATTATTGAGGGTGTCTTAGGATTTGTCTTTAACCAACCAATCTCCTGGGATTAATTTCCCCTCAAGTGAAAATGACCTAGGATTATTGGTGGGAATATATGTTCTTATGGGCCTCCCTTTTGTTCTTCCTCCTTTTTGTCCCATGCCCCTCCACCTTCATTATTTTCCTCATTCACCCCTCCACTTCCTCCATTTACCCTCCACATCATCATCCATGATTAACCACCATCTTATAAACCCTTCCTACACCTCTTAAAACATAATTAAATCTACCAAAGTCATAGGCACCGAAGCTAACCATCTAGGGTGACATAAACATACAATATAGCTTCAACCAAACTTCAAAGAGCATGAAGAGGACATTAATGTAGAGGTTCATCCAAAAGGGGAACCTAGGAATTTGGTAGACCCATGAAAATATGTTATCCATCACTAAGGTGAGGACATACATTGGGAAAGAAATTATGGTTGAGGATCTAGTATTTATTCTCTCAGAAACTAATGATATGTAAAAAAAGCTCATTGAGTACATGCAAAGCTAGGTTCATACCTTGGAATCACATGTGAATATATCTTTCCCAATTGGATTGATTGGGTAGGTCAATTATTCTCTCTTAATACTCTTATTATTTCTTTATAAGGTAGTGGAGTCTTCTAATGAGACCAATGTACTTATCCAATAGACTCAGATGTACTTGTAGAGGATTACATAGATAGATTGAAAGTGTAGAATGTTTCTAGCGGTGATTAAAAAAGGCATGTTACCATAACTAAAACTAACACCAACATAAAAATTTAGGTTGTATTAGACACATATTTTTAACATGAAGGTGACTATGGATGGTTTTTATTCCATGGCTCATACAGTAGCTAGACCATTGGAAGAGGGTAAGAAGAAGATATTGACCTACTTTAAGGAGGTCAATATCTTTGTATTATTCCACTTGAATCAAACCTTATTGGACCAAGTATAATTTGGAGTTGACCTTGGTAAATTAATCCAATTCATGAGGGAGAAGGTTACAAAAAATAATAAGGGGTTGAGGCAGCATTGAGTTATTAACACATTCCACATCAAAAATCAATCAAGTCATTAGGATCTAGGTGTTAATGGAAGCACCCTTCCAAGTCTATTAGAGGCTAGAAACTCAAGATGAAGTAATATTTAGGGAACTTGAAATGCACCTTTCCAAGATGTATAAGGAATTCAATCTTGTGGTAGTCACGTTGGAGGTTATAGATGCAAGATAAAAATAGTGAGGAGCTAAATCTTCACAACCACCTCCACATATTAACTAAGTGGTCCCCATATGTCTTTCATAATTTTAAGGGGATTTATTTTTATTAAAATTTTAATTACATTTGTAACTATCATGAGTGGACATCATGGCCTAAGATTGGAATCTTACACTATTTAGAGATGAATCCTACCCCCATCTATATAAGGCAAAGTTGTATTATAATATAAGGATCAACTTAAAAAAACATGCTTAAAAGTGTTGCTAGATTATAGCCAAGATTTCACCTACTTTTTACTTCATCTCTCTAGATTGTAATGCTAGATAAGATTGGTTATTGTAACATCACCCACTTTATTAATGAATACAATTCATGTTCTCTTTAAATGTTTTGTTATATGTCTTAATTATCTTTCATCTCCATCTTTGATTGCTTGTCAATGATAGACTAACTGGATAAATTCTTTGATACTTTATTTTTTATATAATTATGATGTGGTTATCTATTATATCAATGTGTGAGTTCTCTCATTTCCTCTTTTTAGTACTATTAATTTGTGTATTAATCTAGAAATCACCATAGGGTATTTACATGTAGTTTACAATAAACTTCTCATACTCAATTTTAGTGAGGGATTGTATTTAAGACATACTCTTAACTCCCTTAAAATCTTCACACTATGTGTTTTTGTAGGTATAAATTTAGTCAAACCCAGTATACATTGGTACAACTATGTCAAAGTCACTTGGTTTGATGATCAATGCATTGAATTCATTCTAGACCTAGAATTTTCCTTTTTGCCTTACTCTTCCTTACCTTTTGTGTGTAATTTATAATATTGAAATACCCTTTCAAATTATGTTTATAAATAGAGAACAATAATACTTGAACTCGAATAATAACCTTTGATAATTATACATGTGTGCAATAAATTCATTTTGAACTTTTGGAGGTAATGTTTAATCTCTTGGATACTATTCATGTAGACTCTCTTTGTGAAGTCAAATACCCATAGCTATGACCTAGGTTGATCCTAAATCAATCATAAAATAGAGGATAAAGTTTAGTAGTTGTCCCCATCTTCCCTTTGAGGAAATGCTCAATATCATGGGTATTTCATGAATTGAGAGATTGGAGAAAGACAACAAAAACAACTTCAAACCTTGAAATCATAGTTCAATGTTAAGACTAAATAAAATTAAAAAATATCAATATAAACATATTTTTTTTGTGTCTATCCATTTTTGTTCATTTATGTGAGATATCATAAAGTAAAATTGATGTTGTGAATGATGTATGTGGTTTTGGTATGTTGTGATATGATCATGAGATTAATAAATTTACATTTTTTACTTAGTATTATAGTGAATAATTATATAAACACCAATCCCATACTTAACATTTGACTCATCCTCTAGAAAACTAAAATGAAGAATCCCAAAATTATTTGAATTTCTACTTTATATTTCCTACTGTTCCCTATATTACTACTAATAATTTTTACCTTTCTTGACTACATGCTAGGATGTCTATATAATATTTTCATGGCATTCTCCACACCTGTAAAACTTAGTGAAAACCCATTTATAGAACTCATGCAATGGATATGACAATTATATGGGATGGAAATTATGGTGAAATAGTATGATATGATAAGATTATCTAAAAATGGAAGTGTGTTACGTGTTAAAACTATAGCATTGGTAATGTATATGAATATTAATAATTATATTAACTAAAGTGTTTTATTGAAAAATCATGATTATTTTTATAAAAGACTGCCACGAATAATTTACTATACATTAGATTACTATTTTCTAAGTTCTCTCTGAAGGACTACCTAGTTGATAAAGGTTGGCAATTATTCCATACACATCATTATTTTTACCATTATATGAATTCACTTAATTATTAGTAAAACAAAAATAATAATAAAATTACATAATGCCAGATTCATTTAGAAAATAATTGTTTTAAACACAAAATAATAATATATTCACGTCATATTCATTAATATTGTTTGAGAGAAAAGGATATAAAAGGTAAATTTATATACTTAGTAATGGAAAAAGCTAATTATAAAAATTAGTCTAAAGGATTAGTTTTATAGGTGATTTCTTAATTCATCGCACCTCCCAACTAAACCTTTTTCTATTCCTCAAGAAACCTAAACATCTGCACATGGGAGCATAGTAATTAGAAATCAAATAGTTCTATTTTACCAGTCCCATGTTTTGTATAAAACCCCAAATTATATTATATCCTCTTCCATTTACTATATTTACTTATTTAATTAAATTTATATCTTCCCCTCCAATTAGGAAAGGAAAAATAGGAAATATGAGGATGATATGTTATGTAAATCCTATTCAATATCTTCCTTATTATGATGTTAATATATTTGTTCACTCTTTTGAGAGATTACCTAAAATTAAAGATTAAGAATGGTTCATTCCTTTTCAATTAAAGGTAATCCCATTCCATAGAAAAAAAAAATTTTGTATTATTAGTTAAATATTTACTATGATCAAGGGTAAGTAATGATTTTGGGCTTATATTTATTCCATCATAGCACTTGTAACCACCTCCATTTTGTTCATTAATGTAATAAAAATATGCTTATATCACATTTGGTCTAATATCCCCCTATAATCATTAATATGGTTTATTTCTCATGATACTCAGCTAATTCATCACCTCTTCTTTTCTCATTGGAAACATAATAATAAAATATATTATAAGTACATCACCCAAATAGATGTTTATATTCCATTCTTGGTCATGAAGGACATCATAGTTGTGTATATAGAATTCACATAATTGATTTTGATCCTTATGATTTCTAATATTACATATTTTAAATAAATAATTACTTACACTTAATAGTTTGGGCATGTCACAATAGACTCTCATGAACTAAAATCCTAATCACTACTACTCAAGGTAGACACCATTCACTCTTGCAGGAGGTTTGCAATTCAATAATTACACTATTAACTAATTCTTATATTCTAACTTCTCTTTAAATTTTAAAAATTGTGACTTAACCTCTTTGACCTTATAATTTAAATCTTTGTTTTTATCTATTAATTAAATTAACTAATTGTTCCATTGAATCTACATGGCTTTTATCTTGACATCCATTTTCATGAATAATTCTTCCTATTTAAGCACTTTAATTTTAGTATAAGTGGATGAAAAAGTATTTTACATGTGTCCTAAAACCATAAGATACCCTTATATTTAATTCATAGCTATATGGGATTGAAAATGTCCACTCTTTACTCTTACCATACTATCTAGTGTATCTATCCCATTCTTCATTTTCCAAAGTTCCTCAATGTGTGCCCTAAGTGATTTAATTTTTGTTAGGGCTTCCATCAATTTTTTATTTTCATTATGCCTAGGTAGATAATGGATTTATTATTTTTGAAATACCAATTATTATTATACCATTATAACTTCTTTTTTATCAAATTCTAAATCTTATCCAACCACATTTAGTGAAGTAATTCAATGTTCCATATGTCCAAGGGATGGAATATTAGAGTTGGATGAAAATAAGTTTTCCTCATTAAAACTACTGGTAATCTAAATTTTATCTTCACTTAGTTTGTATTGTTTATAAAAATATTACCCACTCTCTATTTAAATAACAAAATGGTATATTGGAGTGTGTTTTATATTAATTTTACACCTAATCATTTCATTATTTGTTCTAATAGCAAGTTGGAGCATGAAAGTTTTGTTTCTTTCTAGCTTTTGATGTAGAAGGGGTGTATTTAGTCATGTTCTTACCTCTTCCATAAGATTATGAGGAATGATAACTTACTAGTTTTATAATTCCTTCTTATTACTCTCTCAATTCTCTCTATATTATCTTATACCATATGAGCTTCTTCATCATCTAAAACCACTTATTTTTCCTTAACATTCATTCCTTATTATTAAAAAACTACTTCATGTTGTCATTCTTGTTGTATTTTTTGAATTCTTAATAAATTATCCCAATATAAGTTAGAACTTTGATCCATCAAATGTCTCTATACAATTATTTAAATTATTTTGTGATGGTACAAAGATATTTTCTTCCCTTTTGGTAATCATTTTCCATCCTTCTCAACATGTTTAAATGAAATATTGGT
The DNA here is from genome assembly GCA_037957365.1 of Torreya grandis. Lineage (NCBI taxonomy): Eukaryota > Viridiplantae > Streptophyta > Pinopsida > Cupressales > Taxaceae > Torreya > Torreya grandis. The sequence continues at coordinate 48,160 of JARHVA010007439.1, forward strand.
ACATTCACCCTTATGCCATGCCTGATATATTTAAGGATATTGAAGTGAATTACATACAACATTTAATATATTCCATGTAAATTTGAGTACATAATAATTTATAGGTCAAATTATAACCAAATTCATGAAAATGAAGAATGAAGTGCACCTTTGTTTGAGGACTCCATCTACTCTTCTTCTTTGTAAAAAAGATTTCTAATTATATCACCTATGAGCTTCCTCTACCAAAATTCACCTATATGAGGTAGAAACATTACCTATTCTATAAATTATTAGTGGATACATTACCCGTAAAACATTTCTACAAAATCATGGGTAATTATGTCATTAAATCTTGTTAATTTCTCAAAATAACTAAGACACCCTAAATTTTGAAAAATGTTGAATTTTTTTTATTCTAGTTAATGACCTAATGTTTGTTGGTTATATTATAATCACATATCTTCCCATATATTTTTATATTATTTCCTATATTAAAGGTATTTTGTAGATAATTTAGGGAAAACATAGGGGGGTTTAGACTACATGTTGTTTGAGTTATAATTGAATTAGTTCTTGATACTTTTTCCACTCAACATATCCTTTTCAATTTACTATAAACTAACAAAAATTATAACCTTTCCTTGACTACATGATTTAGTGCCCATAGTTTCTTTTAAATACATTACCCACACATGCACAACTTATTTACTAATATGTGTTGGAGAAGCCAATACAAAGAGTTTATTTCATGCACTGAGCTAAGCACAAATAATCCACAAAACATTTTAACACACAAATAATATTTTTATATCTATTCTTATTATGAAATAATAAATGAGGGTACATATTTATAGGAAAATTATTATTATATTATCTCCTTTGATTTATTGTAATATTGTTTATATAATAATATTCTGATTACTAACCAAATACTAAACAACTAACAAATATGATATTTACCTCATAATAAATATCAACCTATAAATACTCATCCTTACATAATGTAAGATAAATCCAAAGATTCCCTCCCATAGTTTTTAAATGGTGCAAAAACATTCACTTTCTTATCTGTAATATGTTCACCCATTGTAGCATGCCCTATTTGGCTCATGACATTGATATAAAGAGAGCCTCAATTGTCCCATGGTTTTATAGGTTCACCATAAACCTAGACATGAATAGGAACCTCCTATCTATTTTTCACCTCCTTGTGGTTTTTTGGATCTCTACCACAAACCCTTTCAAGATCCATGAACTAATTTACATTGGTGTTTTTTGTCCTTTCATAATGTTTTCACATTAGGGAATTAAATTTAGAATTTTCACATAAATTACATTATAGGGACATGAAATATTCTTTTATTTTTATGTTGTAAACACACAGTGAAAACTATAAAAAAACACCACATAAAATGTCACCAAATCATTGGTAGCCCCATTATTAGAGATAGACAAGAGGTCATTGAAAGACCTCCTTCCTCCCTATATCCTCCAACCTCTAGTAGGTTACTGCTTAAAAAAGTTATCAAGTAATCTCAAATTTTTCCACATTAGGTATGCTTCCCTCCTTAATTTTAAATAATAAAATTCTATAGGATGTCATGTACAAGCCATAATGTGTCTAGCAAGACAATTTTTGTGTTTTTACAATTTTTGACAATGATTCTATACTATACCTAAGCCTAAATAAATTTGAATTTTGACTCATTTTTAATTTTGACTTTTTGAATAACACTTTAAAAATGACTCATTTTAAAAAATTTAATATGTATAAATATTCAAAAAATGGACCTTTGACTTATCAAAGACACTCAAAATAACTCTAGACTTTAACATTTAACTTTAATATAGAAAAAAATGATATTTAAAAAATGATCAAATAACAAACCTATAAACTCAAAACTAGACACTACGTCATAAACTTATATGACATAATAATGTCTATAGACTAGCTAAATAGGATCTAAAAATAACAAATATAAAATAACTATTTGAAGCACTAAGGAAATGATTTTTATAAACAAAGTGTTTATAGACTAAATGAATAGTAAAACTATACATAGAAAGGACCAACATAAAAAACTTAAAACTATGGTGTCTTTGTTTCTTGAAAGTTTGAAGATAATGACCAATGCTCGAGTAGAAGACACCTTGGTTATCACCTAAATTGTAGAGATAAGATTGACTCAAATAGGTGGTTTGAATGTCTTGTGTAAATGTTTTCAATCCAATCAAGAAACTACACCAAATGATAAATGATTTATCTATTGATCTGAGTGACAACACTAGTGGAGAGAATTATTACAATGTGGTGAGGAATATAAACTAATATGAGATCCAACTTATATTTCATGGTGAAGATAATATTTTTCTAGATCTATTGCATGTTAAACATTGATAGGTTAGTTTTATGGACTAGGCAAAGAAGTGATGGATATAACTTGATGCAAGTCTCAAGAAATGGTGTAAAACTATTAGAAATAGTGAATGGATCTTGAAGTGTGAGATTTTCCTTTTGGATCAAATAATTTGGCTTGGAATATTGTTCTCAAGAAATACATATGTGCCATCCAAAGAGAAATCTATAAATCTAGGGTCTTGAATGGGCCATGATGTCATATGTAGGAGATTTTATAGATTATAAAGTTCACTATTATTTATAGCCTTTGATCCCATAGAATTATGCATAGGGTATAGCAAATTTGAATTCCCACACTAAACTTGCTCACATATAATGCACTTCTATTGTAAAAAAGAAAACACTATACCTAACACATATAAGTATTGGTAAAACAATAATATCCCATTAATAGGTGCAAGATAAAATAATGGATACACCTCATAAATTCTCACAAGCCCATCCTAATCTGACACCAAAGATAAGTACTAGAGAAGCCAATATAAATAATTTATTTTATGCACTGAGCTGAGCACATACAATATGCAAAATATTTTAACACACAAATAATATTATACTATCTATTCTCATTATGAATAGTACGTGAGGTTACATATTTATAGAGACCTTATTACTATATTGTCTCCATTTATTTCTCTCACCTAAAATCCTAAGATTAAATAAAATCCTATTTATGATATATTGTTAGAACAATATAAATAATATATCTAAACCATAATATATATTATTATTGTAATATTGTTTAGATAATAATATTTCAATTACTAACCAAATATTAACTAACTAAAAAATATGATATTTACCTCTCAGTAAATATCAACCCATAAATACTCAACCTTACACAATTTAAAAGCCAAATCTTAACATTTACATCATGTAACATTATGTATAATTCACACCCTAAATTCATAGGTCATCCATCCTTGACTGATAGACCATGTATTACACTTGTGTGAGATGGATATGATAATTGTAGAAGATGGAAATTCTGGTAGAAATTTATGATGTGATAAGATTAACCAAAAATATAAAAGTGTGTCATGGGTTAAACTTGAAGCATTAGGAATATACAATAATTTTTATGACTACATTACTGAAAGTATTTTAACAAAAAAATGACTATTTTTAGAAAAATCTACCATCACTACCTTACTATGCCTTGGTTTATCATTTTCTAAGCTATTCATGATTGGTTTATGTTATTTTAAATTTTCCATTGTCTCTAAATTTTATGGATTATATATTCCTTTTGAATTTTCATCTCAATTTACCACATCAATTCCACTCATTTCCCACTTTTAAATTTTAAAATTAAAACTCCATTGTGTCATTATCTCCTCTCTTTCTAATCTCTATTTTCCATCTTCTTGTCTGATTGTCTCTTTTATGCTACTATCCTTTCCATTTCTTATATTCGTAACATTAATTCTTCATTGTAGGTCATAATCTTCCCCTTTACTTATACCTAGTATTATTATTTTATGTTATTTTATTTTTTTATTATCCTCTCCTCTTTATTTCTTTTCTTCTCTTCTTTATTTCTCTCTATTTCATGATTTCTTCCTTTTCTTTCCTTTTACTTCCTTTCTTTACTCTCTTGTTTATATATACTTTCTTATCAACCTTATGTATCTTTCTTATCACTAATTCCTTATCTAATATTTTATTAAGTTATTTCATTCTACTTTCTACCATTTATCTCACTCAATCACTAATACCAATGTCATAAGCAAAGTATCCTTTTTGAATTAAATAAACATATTTCCTAAACTAATCATAACTAAATAAAACACCAACAATGTGTAAAATAGATAATGATGCATATTTCAATTTATATTCCTTCATAAGTATTCGATACACATGTATATGTGAGAATATATTCTCAATTATGGATACATTATCATAGTTCATTTTTAAGATTTAATATAATATAAAATATCAATAAACACACATTTTCTTTATGACTATCCATTTTTGTTCCTTTGTTTGAGATGCCACAGAGTGAAATCAATATAGTGAATGACATATTTGGTTATCGTATGTTATGATATGATTATGGGTATCCTCTTGGTATAATTTTTTTTCATAATAATCTAATGAATAATCCCATCAACATGTAGAATGGGGCATAATATGATCACTTATTGCTCAATGCCAATAATATTGGTGTCTTTTGTAGAGTGGGCACATGCCCATTTTACACAAGATAAAAACATTATCAATCAGGAATCCAATAATATTAGTTTCTATAGAATAGCACATTGCCAAATCTACATAAGATAGGAACATTGGATTCGTAATTGATAATATTATTAATATACAAACCTATGTAGAATTTGAATGATTTGAGACCTACTTGCTCGATGATCATAATATTGTTACCATGTGTAGAATGGATACATGCCCATTATAAACAAGTTAAGACTATTGCAATATTAATTTATAATGTTAAAGACTTTTTTCGATTGAGCATATGGTCATTCGTAGTATATTAGACCTATGTATAATGGGGGTATAATATGAGCACTTCTTGATTGATGCTCATAATATTTATATCTTGTGTATAATGGGTACGTGCTTATTTTAAAAAATATATAAGAACACTATTAATTAAAAATATAACAGTCTTATCTTATGTAGAGTTTCCATGTACCCTTTCTACACATGATATAAATATTGGATTCTTAATTGATAATATTCTTAATATAGTAGGCATTTTTAGAAAGGGGTAATAATATGAACACTTATTTCTCAATGCTAATAATATTTCTATCTTGTGTATAATGGGAACATGCCCATTATGAACAAGAATTTAAGGATACTACATTCTTAATTTATAATGTTCAATAATTTTTTAAATTGGGAATATGGCCATTTATAATATACTAGACATGTGTATAAATGGGTATAAAATGAGCACTTCTTATTAAATGCACACAATATTATTATTATTATTATTATTATTATTATTATTATTATTATTATTATTATTATTATTATTATTATTATTATTATTATTATTATTATTATTATTATTATTATTATTATTATTATTTCAAAAAATAAAGGTATCCTTTTCATGTATTTAGTTGATTTTATACTTTATGTTTCTTCAATTATTAATTTTTATTTGGACTAGTCATAATGTGCCACATGTCTAGTTGTTCACCTAGAGAGTAGTGATATAGATATCTCTCATAACATAAGACACATGTCATACTAACATCTCATAATATGTTTTTTTTTTTTTTTTAATATTTTATGACACCAAGATGTATGAAATGATCACAAAATCCCATGTGGCATCAATATGATTATTAAGTGTCAGAATACTGACTCATGAGGTGTCGACCAATTAATACATGCCACCATATTATCTATACACCTAGAATTTTTTATGCCTGGACTACATCCCTAATTAAATTTCACCCTAGGGACCTATTTTATGTCCACCTAACATCGTATGACACTTGGTAGATTACACAAGCTCCCTAAGTGTTAAGAAATAAAATTATGGGTGTGTAACTAACACATTCTAAAGCATCCAATAGGTCAATAGGGAACAACCCTCAAAGGCTTTTAGAAAGTTGGGCCTTTCCACATAGGTATGTCAAATTATGAAAAATGGATTTAAAGATAAAATTAAGCTTTAACACTAATTAAAATAAAAAAGGTAGCTACTTTGAACTAGACCATCACCTCAAGCAAGAACACCTAATGTGAATTACCATCACCATTACTATGAGATAAAATCAAAACTATAGGGTCCAACAAAGATTGAGTACATGACTATTATCCAGTTAATTCAAAACTAGTGGAGCCTTGAATATCTAGTGAATGGTATATAATCTGAGCCATTAATTTCAAAGCTTGTTATTCATAAGGATAATTTGTATTTTGTCTTAGATTTAAATAAAAAATGAAATCATTTTCCACAAAACCTAATCACCTTCAATATTTTAGGTATATCACATTTATCGAAGGAATTGTTAGATTCAAGAATTACAATGAGGTATTTAAGTAAATTGGAGAAGTGTTAACACTATCTAGTAATGATGAAGACTCTAAGGAAAAAATGAATTCTTGGATGACTTAATATCCATTCTTCACTTAGGACTCAATAGAGTTACAGTGAAACCACAAAATGTTCCTTGTGGTCTCTTCTAAAATGTGATCATGCTATCCACATGAAGGAAAAAATTGGTTTAAATAGATAATGGTTGAAATATGATACTTTATATCTAAACAAGTGACTTCAAGGGATATTAACATCACCTAGAGGCCAACATTCCTTATGATAGAAATGTCATGGATGAGTGGATGAATAATAAAAAAATATGTAAAATTTGGAGGATTTAGCAAAGGACTTAGACTGATGGGTTAACAAAGAATATGTTGATGTGTACACAATCAAAATCTTCTAGAGATGGTGTTAGTTTTAGTTTGATACTACTTAACTAGTTTTTTAAAATACGTGATATAGTGCATGTGAACAAATTTTGATTTCCCTTTCTCAACCTAATTCTAGAGGGGAAACAAATCCTAGCTCTATGTGGATTGATCACATTATGCATGGGAAATTATATGGCTTGAGTCTGAGCATGAGGAAATTTATACATGATGTCTTATCTTGTAGATGTTGGCTACGTAACTATGATATTAAATAATGCATTATTCCCACACTAGACAAACCAGTGCATGTATTCTACTCCAAACTCCAAAACTATCATCATAGAACTTACATTAAATATATCTATAGTCACTTTTATCCCCCTCTGTATTTATCTATTAGTGACTTAAAAATTCCTAAATTAACTGAAGTTAAGAGGACTTCTATCACAACCATTGGGTCCTATTAGTTTTATGAAAAATACACAATGATAAGAGTAGAGGGAATCTAAGGTCCTCCATTCAAGTTTAATTATAATGTTCCTAACAAAGTGGCAAACAAATATGTTGTTGGTCACTATGTTGGTAGGAGGTAAAAGGCCTACTATTTTTACCACTTATCATTGGCCATCATGAGTAGAGTAAATTCGAAAAAATAGAAGCCATGGCTAAATAGATATCATCCTTTAGCTTTAAATTTGATGATGACATGTAGTTTAACCCTTATGGGAATGTTTACACATATGTGGAGACTCTAAAATCAAATCTTAACATCACCTATCACCATGAATCCCATGAAGACAAAATGCATCACCTAAAACTATCAATTGAAAAGGAGGTGATTAGTAATTTAAACACTACCAAGTCATTATAGGATTAGTATGCTAGAAGGTAGGTTTTGGAAGAGATAAATACTACATCCCACCTCTCAGATAACACCTCAAGGATGAGTATCGGGCTCAATAATATTATGCTATATGGGATCTTCTTAATGACTACACAATATTTGTTTTCCACCAATTCTTCATTGGTAACATCAATAGGGATATGTTCACCTTTCATTTAAAAAAACAAATTTTAAAGTGGCTTTAAGTCTTAAAAGAGCTTCTTAGAGGCCCACATTTATGTGGCATCTAAACCAATTAACCCTACATATTTAGGGTCTATACCATAGGATATTACTTTAATTTCTAGTTCATCTCATAAATAAGTTTCCATACATGCCCCTATCTTTTCTTTTTCTCCTAAAATCTTAGTGACGTTAGGTGTTTCAAGTAGTCATGTAGTTTATATTTCCGTTGAAATTTATACTCCTCTAATTTTAAGACTTTTTATAACTCCTATAAACATTTTGATTCCACAAATTTTTTTAAGCTCTCCTAAAATCCCAATTCCTCTTATAGCTTCAAATCCTTTAGTTACCCCCAGTATGTTTGTAACCCATATTGATTTAGTTATTAGTCCCATAGTTTCAAGTGATGTAGTCTAAAGTGCTCTCCCCATGGAAAATTATCCCACCTCTATTATATGTAATATCCCCAACTAGTAGGGACTATAGAAAGACAAAAGCTCTGATACCACTTTAATATCCCCAACCAATATGGACTATAGAAAGACAAAAGCTCTGATACCACTATAATATCCCCAACCAATAGGGACTATAGAAAGACAAAAGCTCTGATACCATTGTAATATCCCCAACCAATAGGGACTATAGAAAGACAAAAGCTCTAATACCACTATAATATCCCCTATTTCCCTTGAATTCTGAAACTAAATATTTTTGAATTACTTATCTTTATTCATGTAAAATATCTCCAAATATATAAATAAACCATAGTATAATCTCTTAACTAGAAAATCAATGATTGTATCATTCATCCAGATGATTACAATAGAAGACCTCTGTCATACATAAAAAGAATTTTAAAATACTATCTTAAAAACTTAAATTTTCTGCAAACTAGAAATAAACCCTAGATCTAGTCCGTCTCAGGTTGTTGTGTTAAAAACACAGTCACCGTCGTCAGTTATTTTGCCATTGTTGGTGGTATAATGTCATGTCCCCTTTTGTGTGGACATTGACAGATTTGATGATTGGCCTATTATGCGACCTTCGTAGGCTAATGGGATGGATAGAGGGTCATGATGGAGATTGGCTTGGCTTTGATTTACAGAATTCCTATAGTTGGCTCTCATTTAGGTTATTTCAGACACATTGGGCCTGAGCTCCTATTATTTAGGGATATTTGACATACAGCAGAGCACCCTTGTTTTGATATGGTCATGTGCAGAATCACTCCCTGATTCACCAGCTTCAGACGGTTCGAGGATCCGACATGTATTGAGTGAGATATTAATATTTGATTGATTTAATCAAATATTAATTATTTGGTCTAATTTTAAATTAGATATTAATTAATTATTAATTATTAATTAATTGGTCTAATTTTAAGATCCAAGTTCTAATTTGAGGAATTCTAATTTTAGAAGCCCAAGTTCTAATTTGAGGAATTCTAATTTTAGAACCCCAAGTTCTAATTTGAGGAAATCTAATTTTAGCAAGCACACCTTTGGAAGGGTATAAGAGTTTCTCATGGGAGAGAGTTTGTATGTATGAATTGATTATTGAAATTGGAGAAATTCTTCTATGAAGACTGAGCCAAGGGTTCCAGGATTCCATTTGCAGTGGAGAACGTCAACTCTTCATTGTGTGCAATTCAGAGGTTGTGAAAGATCAGCCGATCTATTGCCAAATTGAGAGATAGCTTCATCCAGAAGTTATCACAGAGGTACAGATTTGAGAGATAGCTTCATCCAAAAGTTATCACAGAATTTCAAGGTTGAGAGATAACTTCACATAGAAGTTTATCACAGAGCTTTCCAGGTATTTTCTTATTTAGTTTTTGATCTAATAAGTTATACAGAGATAGATCTTGTGTTAGAATCTATATTCGTGAGATCAGGCTGTTCAGCAATCAGGGGTTAAGAGAAGACAGGTTGGCGGCCGTACCACATCCGTACAGGTCCGTTCAGAGCTGTTCAGGCACCGACATCGGCAGATATAGGGCTTCCATTGACCGACATCAGTCGACTGAAGACCGACGTCGGCAGAAAGCCGACCAACAGAGACCGACATCGGCGAAATATCGACTGACGACGGCGACTGTGTGTCGACACAGAAAGGCCGAGACCCTTCCAGATCCAGTTTTCATTGCCAGATTTTGCTAAGTCAGGGTTTTAAGATCAGATTTTAATATTCTATATTTTGTATAACAGAGTCTCAATTGTGTAACATCCAGAAGAATAAGTAATGAGATCTTTATTTGCTTGCGAGAGATTATACTGTGATTTGTGTATGCTTATTTGAATCTATTCTGCAAGTTTGTATCTGTGATCAGAGCTTTATGAGTTTATATATTCCCTGTTTGAAGGGGATATTACAGTGGTATCAGAGCTTTTGTGCAGATAAAGGAGCCCCTAAGTAAGGGACATCACAGTGGTATCAGAGCTTTGGTCTTTGGTATCATAGTCTTGTGTCTTTCATATATCTCTATTGGTAAGGGATATTACAGTGGTATCAGAGCTTTGGTCTTTGGTATCATAGTCTTGTGTCTTTCATATATCTCTATTGGTAGGGGATATTCCAGTGGTATCAGAGCTAAATTCCTACCATCCTGTTGGGCACATCAGAACAAATGTCTTGCCATCTTGTTGGGTAGTTTGGGTAGATTGAATCAGCAAAGTATCGTAATGACTTCATATACTCAGAGACAGTGGGACAATGATATGAAGAAGCTGGAACTAAGTTTGAAGAGGTTGAATGAATCTCTTTCATATCCTACATCCAGAAACAAACCCGCATGGTATATGACAGCGAACGAGGAGTGGGAGTTAGTACCACCTCGAGTTCAAAAGTTGTTGCCTTTTGATCGCTTTGTTAAGCTAAGGAGAGAGCACTACAGATCACTTCGACGAGAGAGCAGCATGTCTTATGATTATTATGATTATTATGAGATAGGAGATAGTGAAGATGAGGATGAGTTAGATGCTTGCACTCAGAGTGTAGAGGTGTGTTCAGATGTTAGTGCACTGAGGGTCGATGATCTCTCAGCTATGGCAGAGATTGTAGAGGAGTCCCAGGATCCTATTATTGTAGATGACACTCAGGAGAATGCAGTGGATAGTTGTGAGGACTTAGTTTCACCGATTGTTTCTTTTGATATGGAAGAGTTAGACAGTGATGCTACAGTTGTTGATACTCCGCATGTTGATATGAGCTATGGAGTTGATTCACAGAGTATGGATGGTAGTATTACAGTGATCAGTGATTTTGAGTCTATTTGTTTGGACCATGCATCAGAGGAGGAGGGTGGGAGACAATCTAGCCAGGGCCATCATGTGTCTAATCAGCTGAGAGTTAGTGAGCGAGACATTGCCACCGCTTGTAAGCATTTTGATGATGCTCGTCAATTGTTAGTAGTTTATGGATGGGGTTCTCCTACTAGCATCGAGCAGGGAGGTAGTTATTTGTCCTTGATAGAGATCCACTCTTTATGGGAGGCTATCCAGATTCTGAGACAGGATTATATGTAGTTGGTCACCGACAGAGATTATCTTATGGAGTGGGGTAGCACAGCATATGATGCATTATTGGTCGAGGAAGATAAGGTGAGTGAGCTTACTCAGCAGCTAGAGGCGACTTCTGAGATTCTTGAGACTACGCAGTTAGCTTATGAGGAGTCACAATTTCATTTGGCTGAGATGACCATGGAGTTAGAGCATTTACAGTCTTCACCAGCCCCAGACTCAGAGGTTAGTACATTGAGTGTTGTTGGTGAGTACGTTCCTACAGTTGTTGCTGAGGAGCATGTTGATGAGGCTGATACACATGTTCAGGATTTGGTAGTACCTGATTCTGAGGAGTTTGAGATACCAATGGAGTCGAGTCTCCATATTGATTCTTCTCACACATTTGATAGTATGGTATAGTTGGTTGTGCCACCATTACAGAGGGATCAGTTATGGGATGGATTAACACCATCTTTTGTAGATGGGATTTGCAGTTGCCAAGTACACAATCCACAGTATCGACACATCCAGGGCAGTTGTGATTTTAGAGATTGGTTGAGTTGTGTTCACCAATTTGATTATGGGTTCCTCTTTGTTTTACTTTTGATGATATTGCAGGTACTCACATTGATTCACAGTAGTGCAGAGCATAACTACATTTGGGATCTAGGTGGATCGAGTAGTTCATTGTTCCGAGATTGCTTGGGGACAAGCAATTTTCGGAGGGGCGGATTGTCATGTCCCCTTTTTTGTGGACATTGACAGATTTGATGATTGGCCTATTATGCGACCTTCATAGGCTAATGGGATGGATAGAGGGTCATGATGGAGATTGGCTTGGCTTTGATTTACAGAATTCCTATAGTTGGCTCTCATTCAGGTTATTTCAGACACATTGGGCCTGAGCTCCTATTATTTAGGGATATTTGACATACAGCGGAGCACCCTTGTTTTGATATGGTCATGTGCAGAATCACTCCCTGATTCACCAGCTTCAGACGGTTCGAGGATCCGACATGTATTGAGTGAGATATTAATATTTGATTGATTTAATCAAATATTAATTATTTGGTCTAATTTTAAATTAGATATTAATTAATTATTAATTATTAATTAATTGGTCTAATTTTAAGATCCAAGTTCTAATTTGAGGAATTCTAATTTTAGAAGCCCAAGTTCTAATTTGAGGAATTCTAATTTTAGAACCCCAAGTTCTAATTTGAGGAAATCTAATTTTAGCAAGCACACCTTTGGAAGGGTATAAGAGTTTCTCATGGGAGAGAGTTTGTATGTATGAATTGATTATTGAAATTGGAGAAATTCTTCTGTGAAGACTGAGCCAAGGGTTCCAGGATTCCATTTGCAGTGGAGAACGTCAACTCTTCATTGTGTGCAATTCAGAGGTTGTGAAAGATCAGCCGATCTATTGCCAAATTGAGAGATAGCTTCATCCAGAAGTTATCACAGAGGTACAGATTTGAGAGATAGCTTCATCCAGAAGTTATCACAGAATTTCAAGGTTGAGAGATAACTTCACACAGAAGTTTATCACAGAGCTTTCCAGGTATTTTCTTATTTAGTTTTTGATCTAATAAGTTATACAGAGATAGATCTTGTGTTAGAATCTATATTCGTGAGATTAGGCTGTTCAGCAATCAGGGGTTAAGAGAAGACAGGTTGGCGGCTGTACCACATCTGTACAGGTCCGTTCAGAGCTGTTCAGGCACCGACATCGGCAGATATAGGGCTTCCATTGACTGACATCGGTCGACTGAAGACCGACGTCGGCAGAAAGCCGACCAACAGAGACCGACATCGGCAAAATATCGACCGACGACGGCGACTGTGTGTCGACACAGAAAGGCCGAGACCCTTCCAGATCCAGTTTTCATTGCCAGATTTTGCTAAGTCAGGGTTTTAAGATCAGATTTTAATATTCTATATTTTGTATAACAGAGTCTCAATTGTGTAATCATCCAGAAGAATAAGTAATGAGATCTTTATTTGCTTGCGAGAGATTATACTGTGATTTGTGTATGCTTATTTGAATCTGTTCTGCAAGTTTGTATCTGTGATCAGAGCTTTATGAGTTTATATATTCCCTATTTGAAGGGGATATTACAGTGGTATCAGAGTTTTTGTGCAGATAAAGGAGCCCCTAAGTAAGGGACATCACAGTGGTATCAGAGCTTTGGTCTTTGGTATCATAGTCTTGTGTCTTTCATATATCTCTATTGGTAGGGGATATTACAGTGGTATCAGAGCTTTGGTCTTTGGTATCATAGTCTTGTGTCTTTCATATATCTCTATTGGTAGGGGATATTACATATAACACTATGAAAACTATTGACATCAGTCTCTGATGACCTGGGTTGGCTGATGTCAATTGATATCTTCTTAATGTCAGTTCTTGAGTCGATCGATGTTGGTCATTAGACTGTCGATGTCAGTCTTTATGCTTCCCATGGCACTTTCTAGCCTAATGTGTTAGGTTGTGGAGCTAAAAGCTTCACTAATGTAGACATTAGAGGAGGTTGCTGAAATGTCATAGACATCAGCATTGGTTAGGCCATCTGATGTTGGTCAGTATTAGATAGGAAGAGCAACTGACGTTGGTCAGGGATCGGCCGGCATCAGTCACCTCTAGGCAGATAGGGACCGATGTCGATCGCCTGTGCGGTTTCAAAACTACTCATTGCATGGACATTTAGCTAATGACCTGAGTGTTTGCATGTTAAGAGCTAATTTTAGACTTGAAGTTATGGATCTAATTATTGTAATTAGGTGTCTAATTATTATTTGCATGAGATCTATATAATAGACTCATGGGCTATATTGTAATTGGTGCTAGTTTAAGTTGAGAAAAGTTAGCTCCTTTTGTGTGTGAAGTGAGCAAGGGTGTTCCTCCTAGTTCCATAGTAGTACCAAGTGTGGGTGCTAGTTTGGAGAATCAAAAGGATTCTTCATGTATGTAGGATCTTGGTCAGCAGATGTGCAAGGCCATGTTTGGAGATCTACATGGTAAGTAAGATCATTGATTTGTAGGTGTTCATTTGTGCAAGGTCTAGGTTTATAGGTGTGTAGAACCAGGTTGATTTGTAGGTGGCAGCAGGATCAAGGTGACAGCAACACAATAGGTAGCAAGATCAGGCAGGATCTACTTGGAGTATGGTGTGTACTCAGTTGGAGAGCAAAGAGGAAGCCAAGGTAGTTCCTTCCAAAGTAAGATCATTTGAGTTGCAGGTTGTAAGTTTAGAGGAGATATACTTGAAGTAAGATTATGTACTTGGAGTGTGTGGAAAACTTGTAGAGTACATGGAGTACTTGTGTACTGGCAGTAGTGGATACTGACTGGTTGGAGGTGAACACCAACTCTGTGTTTGAGTTGTGTGTTGGGACCATAAGAGAGAGAGCTTTGAGGAAAGAATTACTATACACTTGAGGTGTGGGAAGCCTCTGAGAGGTGTGGAGAAGAAGTGGCATCTTCTTTATTGTATTTTCTTTTTGGATGAGTATTAATACAAGATTGTGTATTATCTCTCATATTCTGTGTTATTTCTGAATTCTAGTTACTTGTGCATTCTGGTTAATTTTTGCATATTAAGTTGCTTGTACATGGTAATCAATGGTTCTTCTATGGGTTCCTAACAATTGGTATCAGAGCTAAGGTTATAGGGAGCAAGTTTTGTGTTTGGTTATAGGTCACTCTCAGGGGTTTCTAATTGAGTGGGAGTATAGAAATGACAGAAGAAAGTATACTAAGAATGGAGGAATTAAAAAGCACGAATGGTCAATTACGGTGTTATGGAAAGAAAGAGCAGGTAAATAAAGATTGTTGGTTGGTAGCAGATCAGCATGAAGAAGCAGATGTTGTAGTTGTTGTTGCACAAGATGCTCTAGATAAAGTTGAATCTTGGTTAATAGATTCTGTTGCCTCTTTCCATGTAGCCTCAAGTAGGGGGGTTGGTGAGCCTTGTCAAAGAATTGGCAAAGGGGAAGTGTTGCTGAAATTGCAAGTGGCCAACACATGGGTGTTGAAGAAGGTCATGCAGGTCTTAGTCTTGAAGATGCGGATAATTGCTTCAGGAAAGTTGGGTGATGAGAGATGCACAAGAACTCTCATAGTGGATGCACTTGAATTAGTATGTGGTAAGAAAGTAGGTACTCTTTATCTACTTGCTTGTATTACTGAATCTTCTTCTGTTGTGAAGACGTGGCTTTGTAGGCTTGGTCACATGAGCAAGAAGGAGATGCATGTTCTTAAGAGGAATTCAGATGTGTTTGACAAACTTAAGAACTAGAAAGCCTTGGTGTTCTTAGAGGAGATAATAGATAGATTTTAGTGGATGGGATTGGATACTTTTGAGTAGGGCAGTTTGGACATGGGATTTATTCAAAGGAGCTCACAGGTAAAAAGTCATCACTCACAAGTGAACACAAGTACTAGCATCAGTCAAAGGTAACCAACATCAAATAGATAGATACCGAAGTCAGTCATGTGCAAACTAGAGGAGTCAGTGGTGTCGAGCAGGCAGAGACCAATGTCAGTAGGATAACTGGCGTCAGTGACTTGGACAGTCACATGAAACCGATGTCAGTCAGATGCAGACTATGTGGTGACTGAGGTCAGTCACTGAGATGGATTTTGGGTGGATACCAAGCTGTTAAAGAGTCTTAAATTCTCATGGGGAGGACTAAAAGTGCAAGTAATCCTTAAATTCATTATTCCTCTTCTTTATACTAGTTGCTGACTGTAGAGCAGGAAGGATCCAGGAAATAGTGGGAGCATGGCATGAACAGGATGCAAGACCAAATGGGAGATTTGGTAAGGTTTCTAGTCGGTATGAAAGCACTGAGACTAATGGATACCTTGGTTAAAGAATAGAGAGAATGGACACGTGAGATAGAAGGCCAGGTCATATGGTCTTGAGGAAGCTACAAGACAGTGGTACATGTTTTGACAAGTGGATCACAAAGCAGGGCTTTAGTCAATGTCAGTGTAACAATTATGTTTGTCTTACTAGGTGGATGATGGTCATAACATTATCTTGTTACTGTATGTGGATGGTTTGCTAGTAGGTTTGTACATACAAGGTTTCACTGAGCTAAGGGTAAGATTAGTTTAGTGGTTTTCCATGAAGGATTTGGAGTAGCAAAATTATCTAGCATGAGTAATCCTAGAGATAGGGAGATCACATGTTGATGTTGTCACAGGATGATTGTATGAAGGTAGTATAGGATGTAGAATAGGGCAGCACACCTATGGATGGATAGTTCATAGAATAGGGTCCCCAATCACATGATGAGGTTGAGTACATGTTTACTCCCTGAGTTTGCCCAAGTAGTGGGTGCTGTCAAAAAGTTTGGATCTGATCTGAGAAAGAAGCACTTGAGGGTAGTTCAGTGGATTCTCAAGTATTTGAGAGGGACCAGTAGCAAGTCGACATGCTATGTAGGGTCAAGTTCTTTTTTACATGTGTTTGTAGATGCAGATGCAACAAGTTACTTGGATGACAGGAGGTGCACCACAGGTTGTGTGGTGGTTGGTCTTCAAGGTTGAGCTTGAAGAGGGATACAAGCCAGGAAATAGATTAGATAGGGTACAAGTATAGGTACAGTGTAACTATTTATCTCCAAGTGGAAGATTGTTAGGTTGTGGAGCTAAAAGCTTCACTGATGTAGACATTGGAGGAGGTTGCTGAAGTGTCACAGACACCGGCATCGGTTAAGCCAACCAATGTCAGTTAGTATTAGACAGGAAGAGCAACTGATGTTGATCAGGGATTAGCTAGTGTCAATCACCTCCAGGCAGACAGGGATCGATGTCAGTTGCCTATGTAGTTCTAGAACTACTCATTGCATGGATAGTTAGTTAACAAAATGAGTGTTTATATGTTAAGAGCTAATTTTAGAATTGAAGCTATGGATCTAATTATTGTTTGCATGAGATCTATATAATAGACTCATGGGTTGTATTATAATTGGTGCTAGTTTGAGTTGAGCAAAGTTAGCTCCTTCTATGTGTGAAGTGAGCAAGGGTGTTCCTCCCAGTTCCATAGCAGTACCAAGTGTGAGTGCTGGTTTGGAGAATTAGAAGGATTCTTCATGTATGTAGGATCTTGGTCAGTAGGTGTGCAAGGCCACATTTGGAGATCTACATGGTAAGTAAGATCATTGATTTGCAAGTGTTCATGTGTGCAAGGTCTAAGTTTGCAGGTGTGCAGAACCAGGTTGATCTGCAGGTGGCAGTAGGATAAAGGTGATAACAACATAATAGGTAGCAAGATCAGGCAGGATCTACTTGGAGTACGGTGTGTACTTAGTTGGAGAGCAAAGAAGAAGGCAAGGTAGTTCCTTCCAAAGTAAGATCATTTGAGTTGCAAGTTGTTGCAAGTTTAGGGGAGATCTACTTGAAGTACGATTGTGTACTTGGAGTGCATGGAGCACTTGTGGAGTACATGGAGTACTTGTGTACTAGCAGTAGTGGATATTGACTAGTTGGAGGTGAACACCAACTTTATGTTTGAGTTGTGTGTTGGGACCGTAAGAGAGAGAGCTTTAAGGAAAGAATTACTATACACTTGAGGTGTGGGAAGCCTCTTAGAGGTGTGGAGAAGAAGTGGCATCTTCTTTATTGTATTTTCTTCTTGGATGAGTATTAATACAAGATTGTGTATTGTCTCTCATATTTTGTGTTATTTTTGAATTCTAGTTACTTGTGCATTCTGGTTAATTTACGCATATTAAGTTGCTTGTACATGTTAATCAATGGTGCTTCTATGGGTTCCTAACATAATGCAAAATGGTATGGATTTGTATAGATCTATATGGATCTCATACAAAATCTAATGGAAAATAGTGCGGCCTGTATGCTGTACTCCAGATCTAAAGAAATATAGCCAAATATGGAAGATATTTATTCTAAACAATTACTCAAACAAAACCTAATGAAATAAATACCTGTAAACCTCTATGATAGCTTCTGTATGAAGTTGTCTCTCAAATTGGTAATAAATCGGCTGATATCTCACAACCTCTGAATCACACACACTGAAGAGTGGACGTTATCCAATGTAAATGGAATCCTAGAACCCTTGGCTCAGTCTTCTCAGAAGAATTCTTCAATAATCAATAACAATAATCATCATCTCATAATCATATTCCCTCTCATGAGAAACCCTTATACCCTCAAAAAGGTGTGCTTGCCCTAATTAGGGTTTCTTAAATTAGAATTAGGGTTTTCTAATTAAAATTAGGTCAAATAATTAATATTTGATTAAATCAATCAAATATTAATATCTCCCTCAATACATGTCAGATCCTCAAATCATCTGAAGCTAGTGAATTAAGGAGTGATTCTGCATATCACCATACCAAAACAAGGGAGCTCTACTATATGTCAAATATCCCTAAATAATAAGAGCTCAGGCAAACATGTTTGAAAGAGCCTGAATGAAAGCCAATTGGAGAATTTTTGCTAATCAAAGCCAAGCCAAGATCCATTAAGACCCTTTATCCATCTTATCAGCCTATGAGGGTCGCATAGTAGGCTAACCATCAACTCTAATGATGTCCACTAAAAAAGGGGACATGACAATCCACCCCTCCTAAAATTACTTGTCCCCAAGCGATCTCAAAACAACAAACCAATCAATCCACCTGGATCCCAAGGAAAAGGTTGTGTAATGTCCCTCATGTCACCAATCAACCCCTATGAAGAAATCCTTAGCATTAATAGTATCAAAAGTACAAAAATTAGCAACTAAAAAATAACACTCAACACCCAAACAATTGACTTCACTGACAACATTATCTGAAGACCAATTATAGATGCCGATAGAAGAACCCACTTTGTGGAACTCAAGCCAACTAAAACATCGACTCTATCAAAACTCAAGTCCCTGTCTAACTGACACTCACACCAAATTGTACCATGGATATGACAACCATAGGTACCTGAGTCACTGACACCAAATCCAATCTCTGATAAACTATTAATTCCATCTACAAAAGATGGTGCCAATCCATTCCATAATGGATGGTAAGAAATTGGTGCCGATCTACACCTACATGAAATCAAATATTCAAACTCTGAGTCAAAATAAGAATAATGAGCATACCCCACCGTATAATGCCAGTAGGAACCCCTAAACTCTACTACTAGCTCACCATCACTGAACTAAAAATCAGCAGATGGCTCCAATCTTTAACTCTGAGTGGCTGTAGGCTGGATAGGACCCTGTGCAATCTTCTCAAAAAACCCCACCTCAAAATCCCTATGAGGTAGCATAGTAGAAAGGATCCCTATAATCTCCCCACCTAATTTGCTAATAGCACTAGTACCTCAGATGAGAACACCTTCTATCACTTTATGCGAGTCCAGACAAATACCTACACTATCCAACAAATACTCCATGAATGATTCAATGCAGTAAAAATTATACGTGGAAGCATCAATATACTCCCCCACAAACTACAACCGATCCCTCTGTAAAGGTGGCATAACCAACTGTACCACATTGTCATCTGTGTGAGAAGAATCAATTTAGAGACTTGACTCCACTGGTATCCCAAACACATTAGGACCAGGTACTCCCAAATCTTGAACATGTATGTCAGCCCTAACAACATGTTCCTCAACTACAACTATAGGAATTTACTCACCAACAACACTCAATGTATTAACCTCTGAGTATACCTTTTACACTTTGAATGCCAGCATCGAACTCATCCTCATCTAACTCTAAAGAAGCTGCTGTTGAAACTATCTCATCATCACAATCTCCAGCTCCCTCATCCTCTGTAACTAATTGAGAGTCCAAATCCCAATGACTACGCTCATCCACATGTCTCTCAGAATCTAGGTGAGCCACCTTCATTGCCTCTACCTTAGGCTCTGAAGCCTCTGCCTCTGACTCCTTGAAACTATCCTACTATTCAAAATCTTTTGATTCTAAATCCTCATAATACACCCACATCACATGATTTGCCTTGCCCTTAGGCCTCAAAGGACAATCATGATTGGCATCATATGGACCTTTGCAATAAAAGTAAAGCTTTTTCTTGCATAGATCATTAAGAGCCTCTCGATCTAAAGGTGGTGTCGCTGGGTTGGCCTTTGAATCATTATTAACAAACGTAGGTTGTGTAGGCCTATCAATCATCTTAGAATGGGTCAGCTATGGTCTCTAATTAACAGTAACACTCCTATTATCTTCTTGCTCCCCATTCTATCGAACAGGTGTGTTCATCCTCTTTACCATAGTAGTGAGTTCCTGTAGTGCCTGTGTCATCTCACGGTAGACTTCTCTGGTGTCTTGATCATCATTATGCCTGTGGCCCTTGGGTGGGCTACCCTCACGTCTATCACTCATGATAATCGGCTACTATTTTAACACCTGGGTACCTTCAAGCAAGGCTCTATTGCATGTGTTATACCTATGTGGTCCCAACTCTTGTGGCTGCATAAGATTGTCAAACCCTCAGGATGGCAAGATTTAGCTCTGATACCACTGTAATATCCCTAACTAGTATGGACTATAGAAAGACAAAAGCTCTGATACCACTGTAATATCCCCAACCAATAGGGACTATCGAAAGACAAAAGCTCTGATACCACTATAATATCCCCTATTTCCCTTGAATTCTAAAACTAAATATTTTTGAATTGCTGATCTTTATTCATGTAAAATATCTCCAAATAGATAAATAAACCACAGTATAATATTTTAACTAGCAAATCAATGATCGTATTATTCATCTAGATGATTACAATAGAAGTCCTCTATTATACATATAAAAAGAATATTAAAATACTATCTTAAAAACCTAAATTTTTTGCAAACTATAAATAAACCCTAGATCTAGTCTGTCTCGGGTTGCTGTGTTAAAAACATAGTCACCATCATTGGTTATTCTACCACTGTTGGTGGTATAACACTGTGAAAATTGCTGACGTCAGTCTTTGATGACCTAGGTTGGCTGATGTCGATCGATATCCTACTGATGTCAGTTCCTGAGTCGACTGATGTCGGTCACTAGACTGTCGATGTCAGTCTCTATGCTTCCCACATTGCTTTTCGACCTGATGTAAAATGGTACAAATTTGTACAGATCTATATGGATCTCGTACAAAAGCTAATGGAAAATAGTGTAGCCTGTATGATGTACTCCAGATCTAAAGAAATATAGCCTAATACAGAAGATCTTTATTTTGAACAATTTCTCAAACAAAACCTAATGAAATAAATACCTGTAAACCTCTATGAAAGCTTCTATAGGAAGTTATCTCTCAAATTGGCAATAAATTGGTTGATATCTCACAACCTCTGAATCACACACACTGAAGAGTGGACGTTCTCCAATGCAAATGGAATCTTAGAACCCTTGGCTCAGTCTTCTCAGAATAATTCTTCAACAATCAATAATCAATAATCATCATCTCATAATCATATTCCCTCTCATGAGAAACCCTTATACCCTCAAAAAGGTGTGCTTGCCCTAATTAGGGTTTCTTAAATTAGAATTAGGGTTTCTTAAATCAAAATTAGGGTTTTCTAATTAAAATTAGGTCAAATAATTAATATTTGATTAAATCAATCAAATATTAATCTCTCCCTCAATACATGTCAGATCCTCAAATCATCTGAAGCTGGTGAATCAGGGAGTGATTTTGCACATGACCATACCAAAACAAGGGAGCTCTATTATATGTCAAATATCCCTAAACAATAGGAGCTCAGGCAAATGTGTCTGAAAGAGCTCGAATGAAAGCCAACTAGAGAATTTTTGCTAATCAAAGCCAAGCCAAGCTCCATTAAGACCCTCTATCCATCTTATCAGCCTACGAGGGTCACATAATAGGCTAACCATCAACTCTGACGATGCCCACTAAAAAAGGGGACATGACATTATAACAAGGGTTTACACTAGACATGGTTAATGGAATATCCCAAATTTTACCATTTGTTATGAATCCAATAATGACAAGAAGATTCATAATGCCACCTTTCACAACTAGACCTTACTTTAATCCTTTTTCATTTTAGAGACCATGGGTCTCCTCTTAGCTATAATAAAAAAGGGCCTACATAAAAAGTATCCACTAATGGGATCCACTCTCATATGTACATTTTCCCATAAATATAATATTAATAGGCTTATTTTCTCTTTTAGGATGATGACTTAGCTCCCTGGTGTCATCAAACCCTATATTTTATTAACATAAGAGCAACTCAAGACCCATATGACACCATAGGTAACTCTCTTCACCACAAATCCATTTACTCAAACTCTACCTCAATATTATACTTCCATGTAAACCTCACACACATTTAGCACCCTTTCATCTATGCTTAGACTGACCATATACTTTCATAGTCGCATTTTTTTTTTCCTCCACTTTTGGATCCCTTGGGTCTATTCTAGGATTAAATTAGGTTGGAAAACTCTATATATAGGATCTATAGAGACTTGTAATGTTATGCCAAGGGTAAACTAATATCCAAATAAATTTATATAAATATGCATGTATAATGAATAGAATCATGACCTAAAGTTTCACCTAAGAAAAAGACATTATAGTGTGGTGAACAAAGGAGGATAATTTTATCTAACCTATAAGAGACATGAAACATTAGATGAATTTTTAGTTTAATATCATGTCTATATGGTAATGGATTATCATGACATGACTAATAAAATCATGGAGAAGTTAACAGATCAAGTAAAAACCCTAGAGTTTCAAGTAAATAACACCTTCCCACTTAAATTGGTGGATATGTTGAAATGAAATTATCTAAATTATTTATCACTCTAGAGGAGGTGACTGAATCTCTAGCATAAGGAAATATATTCTATCACAGGGCATATGAATACCTACATGGAATAATCAGAATGGATAATAAATTTAAAAAGTATGGTAGTGGTGATCTATAGAGCATGTTACATTGGTTGAAAAGCATGCCACTAATGGATCTTAATTTGTATCAAACCTTTTTTGGGTATATGATGACCTCTCTAAAAAAATGGTTCAAGGATATGACAATAACTATAATCCATTTGTTTAAAAATATATTTAAGATGCAAACCTATTTCAAAGAGATCAACATTACCATTTTGTTCAATTGTGATGGAACAATGATCAACATAGGTGAATTTGGATTACATATCCATGGATTTAGGTATGATTTTATAAATTAAAATCACCAAGGATAATAAATATAGAGCTAGTTCCATAGTATAATTAGCCACATAGATAATGTGAAGGATTAATAAAGTGAACACATTCAAGAATGCCCTAGAGGCTCCTCAAAAGATTGAAAAGAAGATGTTGGCATGCTGAGAAGTAATTTTTAAAGATCCACATATCAACCTTCCTAGACTATATTGGAAATCCAATATGATTTCTTAG
The DNA here is from genome assembly GCA_037957365.1 of Torreya grandis. Lineage (NCBI taxonomy): Eukaryota > Viridiplantae > Streptophyta > Pinopsida > Cupressales > Taxaceae > Torreya > Torreya grandis. Next base: position 71,934 of record JARHVA010007439.1, read on the forward strand.
GCATTATCAACACACATGCCAAAAATCAACTAGATATTGGTCCCCCTATAGGCTATAACTAGTCTATAATGATTGTATGTGTTCTAGTTGTCCAAAAATGAGAATTTTGTGTCAATAATTTTTACCAATCCTTTTTAGGCAATATATTATTGTAATTTATTTTGTGTACTTGATGGATATGGGTGGGATACCTTGAAACTCACTCTTATTTATACTTATTTTTAACATTTTTTTGGTGACAAATATTCTTAATTAAAAACCATAGGATTTTAAAAGATTGTATGGTTTTAATATTACCCATTATAAACATATATAAATATTAGATTATTAATTGAAAACTTTATTAGTATATTAGACATGTGTTGATGGTGACATAATATCAGCACTTATTGTTAGATTATCATATTATTGGTATCTTATGTAGAATGTGAACATTCCCATTCTGCACATGATAATAACATTATCAATTAAAAATATAATAGTCTTAGATTTTGTATAATGGGTGCATGCCCATTATATAATTCAATACAAATATTTTTTTATTAATTATTAATGTTCTTGATATACTAGAATTGTTTAGACTAGGCATAATATGAACACCTATTTATCAATGTTCATAATATTGTTATAGGGTGTAAAAGTGGAACATGCCCATTATAAATAGTATATGAATATTGGGTTATTAATTCATAATATCTTAATATAATATACCTATCTACAATGGGCATATTATGATCACTTCTTTCTCAAAACTCATAATATTGTTATCATGTGTACAATGGGCACATGCCCATTCGACACAAGAAAAAAAAATTAAATTAATAATCTAATAGTATGATTTTGTGTAAAATGGGCACATGCCCATTGTATATAATATATAAATATTATATTATTAATTAATAGTATTTTTAATATACTATATCTACTTACAATGGTCACATCTCATAATATTTTTATAATGTGTAAATGGGCCATGGTTACTTATTTCTAGTCTTTAGCCAATGATCATGATATTATTATTTTGTGTATAATGGTCACATTACAATTATACATAACATAAAAATATAATCAAATAATATAAATATTCTCTTTGTTTGTGCCTACACAAGATAATAATATTGTATTATTCATTGATAATAATCTTAATATACTAGACATGTGTAGAATGGGAATAATACAAGAACTTATTTCTCAATGGTCATAATATTATTATAATGTATAGATTGGACACGTGCCCATTATAAAAAACATAATAATATTAAAATTAATAATCCAATAGTCTCAGCTTCTATAGCATTGGCACATACCCTTTATACAATTCAATATGAATATTTAATTATTAATTGTTCGCGTTATTAATATACTATAATTTTTTATATTGGGAATAATATGAGCACTCTTGATTAATGTTCATAATATTTCTATATTGTGTAGAATGGGAACATGCCCATCGTACACAATATAGGATATTGGTTTGTTGATTGATAAAATTACTAATATACTAGATACATGTACAATTACCATAATATGAGAACTTCTTACTCAAATCTCATAATAGTATTATCTTGTGTAGAATGGGTTGTGAATGATTATTGTTGGGCCTTAACCAATGATTATAATATTAGCATCTTTTGTAAAATGGGTGCATTCCCATTCTACACAACATAACAATATCATAAAATAATATAACAATACAATTGGCTTGTGTATACAAAATATAGAATATTGGATTATCAATTGATAATTCTCTTAATATATTAGATATGTGTAGAAAGGGCATAATATTGTTATCATGAATAAAATGGGAAAATACCCACTATAAATAGTGAAAAGGAAGTTAATCATTTAAGAGTTCACAAAAACTTAAATCCAAAATAACACAAGTTAAATATTACATAATATTTCATTATAATGATTTTAAAATTTGTATTATATGTTTTAGAGTAGGAAAGAGTCATCAGTATAAAATAAGTGTGTTTCTAATAATTATTTTTCCATGCTATTATATTTGTAGATAGATAAAAATCAAGCTAGTGGAAAATAAATTTGAAATTTGGGAAAGGATCTACAAGGAGATTACATAAGGGATTAGTTTATTCATAACTATTTTTGTGCAAAGATACATTTTTAGAGAGAGAAGAGTCAAACCCATGGATAATAAATATAAAACTAGGTATTTAAGGATATTACACAAGGAGTTAGATTATCATAATGTTTTCCACAAATTAGATAAAATTTTAGATATATAAGAGTAAATTGAGTATAAAATATAGGTATAACTTAGGAAATGATAAATGAAAAGACTACACACATGTATTTATAATTTCCATTTTTTATTATGAATTTTAAACTTAGTTTTACTTGTAAGAATCAAACCAATTTTTAGTGAAATTAAAATTCACATTTGAAAAGAAAATTTGAATTTAGTTTACATTTAATTCATGTTTATATTGCTTTTTTAAATAATAATAAATAATATACAAGTAAAATATTTAAAACTTGGTTATATATGTTTTATTTCTTCCTCTCCATGCCAACTTGATTTTATATTACATTTATCTTTCTTCATGCCAACTATATAAAATCCTTTGATGTTTAATTTATTCATATGTAATGCTATGTTATTCCTATGTCATTCATTGTGGTATATCTATCCCCTATCGATGATCCATCAGACCCATCTATCTTATCATGTTTGTTATGTCATCACTAGTATGTTATCATTTCATGTGGAATATTACTGACCTGTGAATAGATTCACTTATCTTTTCATCTATCATTAGGTATAATTGCTTACTACAAAATAAACAAAATAAGAAAACCTGGATCATTCAATACTAAAACATTTATAATATTTATGACTATGAACAAATGTCACCCAAAATCTTAGCATGGTATTTTCAAAAATTGAAAAATACTTGCTGCATTAAATGTCATAATGATTTTCAAATTTACAAAACTCTCTATCATAAAGTTATGAAATTAAAAACCTAAAATGATTTATTCATATGCTAGATTCACAGTGCATTTTTTAGTTTGATATATATTTTAAGTATGACATGATCTGATAGTTGTCTGTACACTTTTTTCATTTGAACATCTAGTCTAGTATGTAAAATATTTTTGAAATATAGTGGAGCATTGCCCTAATAAAAGACATATCAATGTAGAAACTCAAGAAAAAAAATCATATTAAGAATATAACTTGAAACTAAATTCATATGTTATTTTTATTCTTGGATAATTAAATTAAATTTATTTCAATTAATTTTGAACCATTACAAATATAGGCACAAATCTCATATTATTTTGAATGTTATAAATAAAGTGTTGTTTTTATTTGAATAATGCTATAATTTAAAGATTCAATATTAATGAACAATCTTTACCCTCGATTATGGGATAAACTATAAGATTTGAATAGCATTGTTTTCATTTTGATCTTTTTTCAAGCGATTATACAATTTAATTATTATTATGTAATATAAGTAAAGTGGAAAATATTTTTGAGTCATATATTAGCCAATTAAAGTTTAGATATTATTTTAAATTTTATTTTAATTATAATTAATTTAAATAATTAAACCTTTAAACTAATTAGAAAAATAATATGAATAAGATTAATAGTTTTTAACCATTATATACATATAAAGTGTCACTTTTATTTGTGTTTAATTAAATAAGCATAAGATAAGAATATTGATCATATTTTAATTGATTGTTTGGAATGGTCATAATTGATATATTATGTGTGCATGTAGATCAGAAATAGTTCATAAGATAATATTATAAGAAGATTGGGAACAAATATTGTCCATTCTAAATAATACAAGATTATTGATCATATCTTGTGTTACAAAATACACTTAATTGATAATATTATTAATGTTGTATGTTGCATGACCATGTACCCATCATACATAAGATACAAGTATTTATATTTATTGTGTTGTTATAACCCTTAATTTAATATGCCATGAAATATATTTGATACCATGAATGGTATTTTTACATGTCTGGTGATGTAGTGTCATCCCAAACTTCAAAGTTATACTTATATGTTCAATACCCCATTGAAGAATCCATCAAAAATTATGTTATATAATGGGCATACTTGATAATATTTATAATATCATGTGTGTAAAGGGCATGTACCCATTTTTTAAAAAGTAAAATATTTTCCCATTCTTTTATTGATATAATCCCAAATTCCAGATGTCGTGAAGTAAAATCAATACTTCACACATTGTATATAGTCGTCTTATGTTGTAATATCACCATAAGGTTCTACTTTGTAAATGTATGTTCAATAATCCACTAAAAATTCCACAAAACTTGTGTCAAATTTTTTTATTATGTGGAGAGTGTCATCCAAATATTATTTTCCAATTTTTGAACCATCCACCTAGAGATTTAGAGTCATACTCCCAGATCCATATATAATGTATGAATATTATGTGGACCTAAGACTATCATGTGGAAATACTAGGGACCTACAGTTGTTGAAAAATATATGGCATAGAATCCCATGACCAATCATAGCCTATCAAGTGTCCCTTAATTAATCCATATATTAGTACACCCAAAATACTATGACTACTCATAATGAATGCAAACATGCATAAGGTCCACCTCAGCATGTAATTAACACATGGTATATGCCAAGAACCACTTGAGATGATAATAAATTAAAGTATGGGCACATTACTAACATCATCTATGAATTCAATGGGTCATCATGGAGACATGCTCATCTTGTAACACAAGGTATAACTATTATTCTTATCTTCTATAGAATGGGAACATGCCCATTACACATAAGATATTAATAATATTATCAATTATTCTCAATTTGCAACAAAATTACACTATGAAATATTATAATGATACCATGACATTAGACACCTATTAATAATATTTACTACATCCTGATTTCCTCACTAAACTTGATTTGCTTATTAAATAGATATTAATGGGGTTAATGTTGTTTAATTAATGGTGTAGAAAACTATTTTAATTTATGTTGATGTATGGATACACATATAATTATTATTTTATGTGACTCATTACTTGATTTATTATCTATACATGAGTTTCATATGCATGTGGATAATGCATGTTTAGTATTATTATGCTTTAGAAACATTTTTATTAATTATCATTGTTATAGGATAATTATTGTTTGTACTTTTGAGGTTGATGAAAAAAAAAAATTCCACTCTCTAGATAGATATGGAGGGAGAGTATCATCAGGGAGGGTGTTATATATGAATATGTTGGAGGTTTAGATATTCAACAATGAACCTTACACACACCATGTAGTATAAATAAATTCATAATTATTATAATTTCATTATGTCTGGTTACTTCATTATTGATTATGTTGATTTGGTTTGATACATGTTTAGATATTATTTAGTCTTAATTATAGTTATTACTATTTTCTAGGATTATGGTGTTGTTTTATATTATGGATTATGATAGTTATATATTTGCCTTTAGATGATTATACTTAAGAACTGCTGACTTTGTAACTCCATACAAGCATATACCTAAAAATATTAAATATAAAAGTATTGTTATTAAAGATTATACTTGGAAAAAAAATTGCATTATAGATCATTTAACAAATTGAATTTTTAAACATTATCTAACCTACACCTAGGTGAAACTTACTATGGTGGTACATAGGGTGATATAGTTTCTAAATACCTAAGGGTTAACTAGGTATGAAACTTTTATTGTTTAAATGTTTAAAGTTATGGATAGGCATTCAAGTTTTATTAAACATAATTTTTATGTTTATTTATATAACATGTTGTTAACCCTTTTTTGGGAGTCATCATTTGATTTGTCTTTGTTTGTTTGAACCATCCAAAACTAAGAATTTCTAGGGTTTGATTACGAGTTACGAGGAGATATTTATATGAATCTATTATTTTGTGGTCAAGTTGTGAGTTTTTAAAGCATGTTGAAAATTTATAGTGCTATGGTAAGTCATTCTTTGGGAAACTATGATGGAAAGGGGCTCACCATAAAATTAGGGTTTTTTGTATGGCATGTAGATGACTGTGAAAACAATGGAGTATCAAGTTTTTGGAAATGCATAGATGATGGGGTCAATAGATAAGAAAAACAAGAGGAAAGGGTAATTTTATTCACAAACCAAAGAGAAAATCTACTTTACGGGCACTAAAGAGGTAGGGTTTGTTCTTTGGTTCACTCTATAATTTTTTATTCATGTTATATAGTTTATAGATGAAATGGTTATGGGGATTTTTTAGAAAAATTGGTTATTTTAGAATTTTAAACCCTTATGAGAATCAAGGATTCATCTTTGTGAGAGGAGGAATCCAACCATAGAATTGAATCAATGATTTGATTAACTATATTCAAAGTATGTAATGTTAGGGTAAGTAGTAAATGAGATATATATGTGATTTTATTTACATGTTTGTGTGTTATTTTGTTTGTTAGTAAAATGACCAAGTGTTAATGAATTTAATTGAGACATTGTTTTGATAGGGGGTTCAAGACTAGGTTTTTTAATGGTTAATAATATGATTTTATTTTGGCTTGTTTATATAGTAAAATAGTTGGGCAACCATTTAATAATAAGGCTTAGGGATATTTTCATCGATTTTGGTTATGCTTTTGGAATATAAATTGGGTTTTATTGGATGTTATTTGACAATGTTTTCATTTCATTTCAATTCATAATTTAATGTGTGATATTACTTTGTTAATACCTACATATGATTTTTTGTATGGGATGACTACAAGTTGTTATCCAACTTAACCTAGATTAGTTTGTCTATTGTATAAATATTATTATTGTTGATTGTGTGTCAATTTTTTTGATTACCATACTGCATGACTAAGTTTATGTCTGTATTGGATACATATGAGTGTTATCTTATTTTAGGGTCATGGGTTTGATATAAATAATAAGATTGAGTCAATATAAACAATAATTAGCTTGTGTAAAATGACTAGGTTATTATTATGACAAGATTATTTCAATAGAATTTTTATTATTGAGAAATTTTGATGATTATATGTTGAGTAACATAAATATATATTAAGGTGACATTCGTGTATGAAGGCGCGATGACTATGGCTGGAGAAGGGCACGCGGGCGTTCCGCCGACTGGTGTGCTGTCGGCAAACCCCAGGGAGGAGGCTGCGCCACTTAGGGATAACAATGCAGGTATGACGTCCTTTTATTCTAGTGAGAGAGTTAAGTTGAGTAAAGTCAATGGGTGCCTACTATGAAGGCAGGACCGGCCTGTTCTGATCATACCCCAGGAGACAATCCAGGAGGATATCGAATATCATTCTTCACATACCTTGATCTGTAAATTTTTGGGAATATGCATCCCTCAGGCAGCGCTGGAAGCATGGATTAGGCACTCTTGGACAGTAAATGGAGACTTTGACATTATGTTAGCAGGGAATAACTATTTTATGGTGAGTTTCTCTTCTGTGATAGACCGTAACCGTATTTTTGAAGGCGGACCTTACTTCTATGAGAGAGTAGGACTGTTCCTCAAACCATGGCACTCTGGTTTTAATACGGCTGAGGAATTGCCAGCCTGTGCTCCGGTTTGGGTGCGCCTCCCATGGCTACCGTTGGAATTCTGGAGGGAGGATATTCTCAGACAGATAGCGGCTATGTTGGGCTCACCGACAGCGATAGCCCACCAATCTCTGGATAGGAAATTCATCACTTATGCTCGAGTCTGTGTGGACATGGATTTGAACAAGCCTCTTCCGGATTCAATGGAAATTTGTCTGGGACCACTGAAATGGATTCAACAGATTGACTATGAATCCATCCCATTCAGATGTAGAATTTGCCATGTTTATGGACATTTGCACCGACAGTGCCCCCACGCTGCCAAAGACAAAGGCCCATTGTCAGATTCCGCAACGCCTCCTACTACCTTGGGTGGTAAGGGAGTTGGGCTTGCAGGTCAAAATGATAAAGCAAAAACCCAACCAGACAGGGTGAGTAAAGGGAAAAACTCAGCAGTGGGGAATTTGGCGCAGGGCTCAGCTGAGGTCTTCAGTGGGGGAATGGATGAATTTGTGCCAGTACGAAAGCGTGTTAGAGGCCAAGGGCAACGAAGAGGATTGGGGGAGAGGCAGAGTGATCAGGGATTTAACAGGTTTGAAGCCCTTGATACATGCTCATAGAGGAGGGCTTTCCGATGCAGGACCTTGACAATGATTTGGATCAGCAGAACCAAGGCCCAATACTTTTAGCCAGAGTCTATAGGATGGACCAAACGTTGATGGAGGACTCTCCGAGGTTGGAGGCAGGGCAGCTGGCTGATTTGCAGGAGTTGAAGGAGAAAGAAGTGAGATGGGCAGATTTAGTAAAGGAAGGTGAGCCAACAAGAAAAGATAAGAGTCCGGCTTTGGCCCTGGGTTTGATGCAAAAACAATTCAAAAAGGCCACTTCATCAGCTGCCCCTAAAGTGGGGAAAAGAAAAGACCAGGACAAACTCAAAATTACAGGTGATTTATTGGTGGAATCTGGGGTTGTCAAGACCTTGGAGGAGCATTTTTCCCTATCCACCTAATGATTGTGTTATCTTGGAATGCAAGGGGACTGAATAGCTTCCCCAGACAAAAAGCTATTCGTAGATTGGTGTGGGAGCACTCACCGGACATTTGTTGTATACAGGAGACTAAACTTTCCGTGGATTCTCTATTTGCTTATATGCCAAACATTTGGAATAATGGGAAATGGCAATGTATAGGAGCCAGAGGTAGTTCGGGAGGACTAGCTATGGGATGGAATCAGAGGAAAATTCTGCCATTACATTGGATTTCCAATATTTTAGCTTTGTCAATGACAGCCTCATCTTTGGAAACAGGTGAATTGTGCTTGGTTACTAATGTGTATGCCCCAGGGGATCTTGAGGGACAGCAACAGCTTTGGGCGCATATCAGCTATGTTCGCCAATGTTTTCCGTTCTTGCCATGGATTGTTGCAGGCGACTTCAATGCAATAATGAGCCTGGAGGAGAAGAGAGGTGGGATTAACCGCTTAAGCCCCTCTTCGGAGTGTTTACGCCATAATGTTGCAGCTCTTCGTATCACGGATGTGAAACCTGCAAATGGGCTTTTTACTTGGAGCAACCGAAGATCAGGTAATGCAGCTATTTCTGAACGCCTTGATAGATTTTTAGTTTCATGTTTTTGGCAGTCTAGTGCTTTCACTCTCACCTGTGAAATTTTGGATTGGAGGGGTTCGGACCATTGGCCTATCAAACTTTCTATTGGTCAGATTTGTGGTCCTAAAAAGCCTCCATTTAAATTCCAGTTGATGTGGATCCGTGATCCCTCCCTGCATGATCTCATAAAAAAATGGTGGAGACAAGGAGGCCCGGCTTTTGGAATAGCCATGTATTCCTTTCAGAAAAAGCTACAATTTATCAAAAGGAAATTGTAGATTTGGAATAGGAATTGTTTCGGGAACTTACAGGATATGAAGAGGAGAATGCAAGACCAGCTGGACGGCATAACTAGGCATATAAGAGATTATGGCCTCTCGGAGGACCTTCGCCTGGAGGAATCTAGAGCTGCAAAAGAACTAGCTGAGTGGGAGCTTCGAGAGGAGATTTTTTGGAAGCAGAAGGCACGCATTGAGTGGCTTCAAGAGGGAGATAGAAACACGGCCTTCTTCCACAGATTTGTTCAAGGAAGAAGAAATGGAAAATTTATTACCTCTCTTGTGGCACAGGACGGGACGCACCTTTCTTCCTCTCAGGATATTAGAAGAGAAGCAGTTCGATACTTCTCTGATCTCTTTGCTAGTGAACCACTGCGGGATGAAAGGGCAGAAAATGAGGTGTTGTCCTGCATTCCATCCTTGGTGGATGACAGAATGAATGAAGGTCTTATGAGGCCAGTCGGAGTGGAGGAAGTGGAGGAAGCTTTGTTCAGCATGAAGAGAGGCAAGGCCCCTGGACCTGATGGATTTCCTGCTGATTTTTTTCAAGAATACTGGGATATAATTAAGCAAGATTTATTGAGTGTCATACAGGAATCCTATTCAAGCAAGGAAATGCTTAGAGCTTTGAATGCTACTTTCTTGGTGCTAATCCCGAAGAAGGAGCAGGCAAATAAGCTTGAGATGTTCAGGCCAATTGCGCTTTGCAATGTAGTATATAAAATAATTACTAAGCTTATAACGCAAAGACTGAAAGTTCTCCTCCCCAATCTTATTTCTGAGGAGCAAGGAGGTTTTGTTGCTGGCAGACAAATTTTAGATGGAGTGGTGATAGCTTCCGAAGCTATCCACTCTATGAGTATTTCACAAGAGAGAGCGATGTTTATTAAGCTTGATCTTGCGAAAGCCTATGACAGAGTTAGCTGGAGATTTTTACGGAAAATTTTGGAAGCCTTTGGTTTCAAGCAAAACTGGATTAGCTGGGTGTTCAGTTGTGTTGCCACGCCTTCCTTCTCTGTCCTTGTTAATGGTGAGCCTACGGAACTGTTTAGAGCCGACAGAGGTCTCCGTCAAGGAGATCCTCTCTCCCCTTATCTGTTTATTATCATGGCCGAAGGGTTTGGGCGGCTCTTCAGGAGCCGAGTCTCCCAGAACCTGATACAGGGTTGGAGATGGGAAGGGGAGCTTGCCACCCTGTCCCATCTTCAATTTGTTGATGACACTATATTGGCAGGTAAAGCTCGGATAAAGGAGGCGGAAGCTTTCTGAGCTACTCTGGATAACTATCTGGTGGCTTTCGGACAGCGGATTAATGAGTAGAAATCTTCTATTGTCTTCTTTAACACCCCTGAATCTATTCAGAGGAGGATTTCTGCTACCCTCCGATTTCAGATTCACACATTACCGGTGGTTTATTTAGGGGTTCCTATTGTGGTGGGACGGCAGCCAAGGCTATTTTGGCAAAATATTCTGGATAAACTGAGACAGAAGGTAAGCCATTGGACTTATAGATGGCTTTCTACTGCAGGAAGAGTTACTTTACTTTATCTGTTATCCAAGCTCTGCCTATATACCGCTGCATGGTTCAAAGTGCGCCGGTCTATTTTTTAAAGGAGTACGATGCGCTCTCTAGGAGGTTTTTGTGGAGTGGCAATCTTCAGAACTCCAAGTGGAGTCTCATCAACTGGGACACGGTTTGCAGTCCAAAGAAAGAAGGTGGCCTGGGCCTGAGGTCGGCCATGTTAGCTAACCAAGCACTTGCGGCCAAACTCTACTGGCGGTGGTGCACGCACTTTTCTTCCTGGTGGGCCCGAATCTTGACTGCCAAATATCTTTCGGGCATTAATCTTCATGACATAGCTAGAATTCCTGTTGAGGGGAAAGGATCGATGATTTGGAGTACCCTCAAGCTTGGAGCGAATTTGGTTAAAAATGGTCTTTTTTGGGTTTGTAACAGTGGTTCAGAGGCCTTATTCTGGGAAGACTCCTGGGATGGTGAGCCACCTTTGCTTCACTCACATCCTCACCTGCATTCCCTTGTGGACTCCTTCTAGGCTGTTGGGTGGAATACCATGTTATATTACAAGGAGCCTTATAATATGGGAACGAGCGTTGGATATAGGTGGAAACATTCCTCTGATTGGCCGCCTGGAGGATCAGATGAGGAGAGAATAGTCTTATCTCAGATTTTGGAGACCAGAAGGTGTTGTGCGTTGCAAGGCCCTGATACTCTTGCTTGGAGGGGTGATGTTACGGGACAGTATTCTGTGGCTGCAGGATACAGGAACTTGACTGAGCAAATGAGGGAGGTTGGTCAGTTTCAGTGGGGTAAGTATATTTGGAATCGATGGGCTTGGCCCAAATGCAAATTTTTTCTTTGGTTGCTCACACACAAGAGATGTCTCACCTGGGACAATCTCTAGAGGAGGGGCTTTCAGGGACCTTCTATATGCTCTTTGTGTTATAACAGTGAGGAAACTGGAATCCATCTCTTTTTCCAATGCTCTTTTGCTATTCAGGTCTGGCACCTGTGGTGGAGGGCGTGGAATGTTCCTTGCAGGCACGTTTCCAATCTCAATCAGTTCTGGTTAAGGTTGGGTGAAGCTCCAATTAAAAACACCCTGTTTCAGAATGCCTGGGCGGTGGGCCACTCCTTCATTCTGTGGCACCTGTGGCTTGAAAGGAACCGACGTATCTTCAGGGGAGAGCGGCTGGAGTTGAGTCTGTTGTGGCTCAAAATTACCAACGCACTCTAAGAGACCTTGTCAGCTAGAGGCGCGACGGCCTCTGATGATGTTATGGGAGCGGAGACTGTTTTGACGCGCCTGGGAATTAGTTTAACCGCTGTTGGCAAGATTTTGGATGGTAGCAGCTTGGCGAATGGGAGGAAGAGACAGGTTCGGCCTGTCAATAGAGCTGGCAGCTGGGTGCCACCTGTGGCTGGGGTGGTTAAAATAAATACTGATGGATCCTCTCGCGGCAACCCAGGTTTGGCTGGAATTGGAGGAATTGGGCGTGATTGCTCAGGTAACATCCAATTTGTTTTTTCCATTTACAGAGGCTGTCACACGAATAATCAGATGGAGGCCGAAGCTATTCTGGAGGCTGTGAAAATTTGTTGTGTTTACGGTCATCTCAATGTCATTTGTGAGTCGGATTCTCAAGTTATTATTAATCTGTTAAATAAGGATAATCATGATAGGATTGAGTGGAATTTAAGAGTCATTATTCAATAGATTAGGCATTTTAGTCAGTCCTTAAAGTCGATTTCCTTTCAACACATCCCACGGGAGTGGAATGGTGTGGCGGACATGCTGGCCAAGTGGGCCTCGGAGAATGGGACTTCTTGGAATATCATGGAGATGAATAGGTTTCCCGCGAATATGTGTCATGAGCTGGTCCAAATGGTGGATCAGGAGAAAATCTTGTAATTGTTTTCTTCCTTGGTTCTTAATAAATTTTTACCCCCTTTTGAGTTAAAACATAAATATATATTCAATACATTGGTTTAGTAGTACAAAAATTACTATAAGTCACATCATCATAAGCATATATACATAAATAACTATGAATATAGGTATATACATTATCATTTGAATTTTTTTCTTTATCATCTATGTCTAATATGGTTAGATGAATGATTTAATGATGTTGTCAGGCAGTGTCATATGTATGGTCTAGTCTAAGTTTAAACATTTGTAAAATGGCTGAATTTGAAGTATTTTGAGGACATTGATGTTAAATTTAGGGGTTGAACTTGTGTTAAATTATTTCAATATTTTAATGTACCATATGGTACACAATAGAATATTTCACATTTAGTGTTTGTGTTTCAATGGATTTAATTGGGTTTTACGTGTTGTGTGTTGTTAATGTGATTTATATGTTAGTTTTAAATTGAGTTTATGTTTTTGAAGTGGGATCTAAGGATAAGAGAATAATCTTGAAACATATATATATATATATATGGATTATACATAAAGATATTAAAATATTGTTTTTGAATAGTTCATAAAAGCACATACACATACATACAAATAATAAGTTTATAAATTATATATATATATATATATATATATATATATATATATATAAGTATGATAATTTATATGTATGTATGTATGTATCATGCCATTGGGAAACAAGTGTCTAAGTGTTATAAAAATATATGAATACAAGTACACATACTTAATATATATGTATACGTGGATAATTTTGGTATGTAAGTATTTATTTGTGTATAGTGAATAAATGTATTCATATGCAAACTAGGATGTAAATCATTAATTTATAATATGTTGAATCAATTATAAATTATGATTAAAATTATTAATTACTAATTAAAACAAATAAATGTTGTATTTATTATTATTGTTGGTTAGCTTTGGATTTATTGTGAAATTCCTAAATTGTGTTATTTTTATTATAACACCTATGAAAAGGGGTGTTTATACAATATTGGTAAATACTTAAATATTATGAAGATTATTGGAAAATAGTTTATTTGTAATATTTCCTTATTGGAAATGGAATTTGGGCTATGTTAGAATTTATAAAGTGTGCTAGAAGATATTAATTTGTTATTATATAGCATGCAATTGTTTCAAGTTGTTTCTTTGTATTTAATTTCTATACCATTAATAATAAATCTATATAATAATTTCATGTAAATCTTGTATGACTTATTAAATAAATCTAGTATTAATGACACTAAATAAATATTATCATGAGATGGTTCTCATGAATTTATTTAATGTAATTAATACATGAAATCAATAAAATTTAACTGAGTGTGTATGTGTGAATATGATTAATCTATGGGATCATTAAACTATATGAAAACATTGGCCATAGTAATGTTTATACTTACACTTAAAATCTCACCTATTTGATTAATATGCATGTATGCACGATGTCATGTTAGAATTAAATTATTTATGATATGCTGCATGTAGTTAAAATATTACAACACATGGGTTATATTTGACTTCTTGATACCTGCACCATTATCATTTTCTCATCCATGAATGGAATGTCATTCCCTAACTGGGAAATTTTGTGTGGGATATTTAACATCCCCACTAGTATTTACTTAGATTTTTTAAAATTTAAATCTATATATTTTTTCATTTGATTTCACCACAATAATCTAATTTGTGATCCAAGTATAACACACTATGTTATCTATAAAATAAACATGTAACATCTACCAGTTACTAATCACTAGCATCATATGAAACAAAACATAAATGAATATAGAAAGTAATTACAAATTTCTAACCGTAGATGGTACAATAATATACCCATTACTATCAATTTACAATGAGTAAATAATTATATTTCATCAAGAATAATTTTTTAATATTAATAAATAAAATACAAGATGTAATAATTTATGGAGCATGAATTCTCAAAACTCTAGTATCTATGATAGTCTCAAGTGTAGTCTTTAAATAATTACTATTGTGGGGAGGTAAAGCATCACTAGAGTGAATTTACACACCAACTACACATCACTAATCCCCCACATAATCCCCAATCATGGAATGAGCCTCCTTTCACTGATGGGTAGATAATAATGGTACGAGAATCTAAAGAGACAAGATAGTACCCATGTGATCTAAGATTTATAACACATGATGTGTACCATAAATAAATAAATTATAACATGATATCACATAAACATGTAAATAATACTTATTAAATGACAATGTTTAAATTTAGACAAAGTTTTTAGTAGTTATTGATCTATAGTATTACTCAAATTCATACACACCACTTGATTAGATTACCTTCATCTAACATTGGTGATGTTAAGCAAGCTAATGGAGTATGTATCACTACTTAATTAGTACCAACAATGTAAGATTTGAATTATATATATATATATATATAAGTCAAATCTTACATTGTGTACAGATTACTTCCTAATAGTAGGAATGAAACATGCTAAATATGAGAATAATCAAAACACACACACACACGCACGCACGCACGCACGCAAGCACGCACGCGCGTGCACACACACACACACACACAAGTCAAATCTTGCATTGTATATAGATTACTTCCTAATAGCAACAATGAAACATGCTAAATATGAGAATAATAAAAACATATATGTTTAGTCCAACAAATGATGAATGAATCTCAACTATATTATTTATCCCATAAGTAATAATTAAAATAAGTAAATTTTATACCAATCAAGTATAATATATATTTTATACTACATGTTTCTAATTTAAGTAATTGTTATCACTCTGAAGAGCACCATACTTGAAGATGTGTAAAACACACCCTCACTTCAACTAATACAATTGGAACTTCTTAGTGTGGGTTACTCTGTACTGAAAAGAACCTCTAGAGATGGATGGTTCCCTTAAGATTTATTTATTAAAATTTATCACTATTTTTTTTGGATGAAAAGGGAAGGGGAAATTGAAGATACATTTTATCTAAAGGGGTGATGCACCTAAATTGTTTATATCCTTTGGACGTTGTTGAAATTAATCCATGCATATAAACTAATAAAATTCCTATATTTCCCTTAAGCATAAGTATTTTAGATAAAGGATTGAAATAATTTTGGATTGCAAGATTCCATTTTAGATCTTCAAATGACCTGCATATAATTAATGGTTTTTTCAGGATTCATGACTTGTCAACTAGTCACTATAATCAACTCCAAATAGCTTTCACTTGCATGAAAAGAGAGTTTAAATATTTAATTATACATTAAATATCCATGTAAAATCATAAAAGTGGCATTTAAATCCATTTAGAACTCTTTGATGACCAATTCCAATGCCAAACTCAAACTTGACAAGTTGATCAATTAAGCCATTTAGACCAAAAAGGCCTAAAGGCTAATATGTGCTCTTGCTCACCATTAAAACTTTAAAAAAATACATGAAACCTTATAAAACCATTAATTATACTTGGAAAAACCTTCTTCATCATCAAATATGTGATTTTGATGAGAAAACCTTCACCATTCAGTCAACAGGGTTGACTAGGCCTTTTTTGCTTCATTTTCTAGCATACTAGCTATTTTGATCAAGATGGTAAGGACAATTGGAGGATTTATGATAAAATAAATATTTTAAGATTAATAAAAATTCTTAGGCTTAGATATCCATTGATTATATTCCATTGAACTACCCTATACTATTTTTTACATGCATTTTTCACAAAAAAACATTATTTTTTCCTTCATCTGTATAATTGAATGCATAAAATTTGGAATCACCTCTAATTTTAATTGACATTTAAAAAAATTTAAGTTTGATCCATCATGAGTTTATGGTAATAAAATCCACTTATCTCAAAACTAGTTTTTTAGGGGTTTAGTAGGGTTTTGAAGCTAAAACTTCAAACTAATGATTCATGAAGTACAAACCTTCCAAATTAAAAATATTTCTATTTATTTTTAACACATTAAATTATCTGACATCCCTAAAATAATTGGTTTCCAATACAAAATATATGAAAAATTACCAAGTGAATGAAATTTATCGATATGATTTAGCTTATATTCTAGGTTGCCTATGCTTGTAATGATTGTTTATAAATCATATCCCCTAAAATAATATAAATTATTAATTAATTATAAGTAAATATGGGTCCTAAAAAATAAACTAAGAGTTTTTGGATAACTCCACATGTGGTGAACAGTATGAGCATCTGAACAGGAGGTTTGGAAGGGTGCCTAGAACTCCAAAAAGTGAAAAAATTCACCAAGATGAAAATAACACTTCCCATGATTAAAAAATCCTTAAAATATCATTATGTGACTATTAAAATACTATCAAAACACTCTAAAAGTATATTTTCCTTGAAAAGTCAAAAAATGCCTTTTTGGCCCATGTGCCTATTGGCTTGTATAAGCTTGTATGAGGATGGTTTTCATAAAATTTGGAGTTTTAAAACTCTTTATAGATCTTATTATTATCTATAAACATCATTAAATACATTTAAATACTTTAATTTGGCTTAAAAGTCTTTATAACACTCTATAATGATGCATGCTCTAATGGTGATCTCAAACGGACAGGCTGATGTCTGAGACATAAAAGAAAATACATCCACTCATAAAATGGACATTAAAATTCATAATATGAGTATAAAAATCATACTTACCTTTTTTACAAAAATTGAGGTCCAAATTCCGCCTAAAGCTCCCAAAATCTTCAATTTTCTCTGAAAATTAACCTCTATGCATGGACTGTCTACATGTTTGACTGAGTTTTAGTGTTTTTGGGGGTGTTTTTCATGATTTATGGATATTTTAAAAGTAAGAAACATATTTTTATTTCTCAATATTCATTTTAATAATTTGTAAAACTCCTCTACCCCTATTTTCAAGCATATTTTGTCCCTCAAAATAAGGTAATTTAGGCCTCTCAATGGCATATTCCATATAATGACTATAGGGTTTGACTATATAAGTGCTTAAAAAACTCATAATTATTCATATAACTTATTATTTAATAAATTATTACCTTTATATACTCCTTAAAAGATAAGGAAAACATTATAAACTACTAGATAACAATCATTCTCCACAAGCCCCATTAGGACTAAAAGCCTAAATTGCTAGTTATAGGTGGTGCTTCAAATGATATTTATTATTTAAATACTTATTTAGGGTCATAAAACTATGAATATAATTTCATGATAATTACCCATCATGATCATGTTATAACATCTACTTGAAAATAAACTCCACTCTAAGTCTACTATGCTTGAAAACCTTGTAGATGGCTACAAGATTGTCTGAGTAAGGCTATAGACTATGTTTAAGGTCCATAATGATATTTTCACTCATGAATTTATCATTTATTACCTTTATAATCTAGCCTTGACTATTAAAATTTTACCCATGATAACCTTGATCTCAAACCCTTATGAAAATGAAGATAGGTTTATTTGAATGTGACTATTGGTATAAGTGCAGGGTTATGTGACTGGAGCACTAGGCACCCAAGAACCATTGGCACTATGAATATTTATGAATAATTATCATTGTTTTGTCTTTTTAAAATACATTCTCCTTTATACACTACTACCACTTCATCATCCCTTCCTTTTATCATAGACCTTGCATTGGGTGTTTGACTATGTTTAAGCTTGATTGTATGGATAATGGTTGTAGGTGATCAATTTTTCCATTGGCCTCATAAAGTATTCATATTCCTGACCTTTATCTTTCCCATGAAAAATAGTCAACATCAATTTCCTTTTGAGTCTTCAAAACCCTATTGCCCTTTCAATCAACCAAACATTTTTCAATATGGCTTCTTTCATGAAGTTGTAGGTCTTAATTTTGATGGTTGTAGGGTGTTATTAGCACTATAGGTTAATTATTTAATTGTGATTGTTGCATATTCCTCCTTATTAGATCATGAAACACCCTATTATACATAAAACCTCTAAATAACTCACTACAAGTCCCTTCACCTGCTTCAAACCTAGAATTTGATTGTTATAGCCTACATATGAGTCTGTAGGTGCATTTTTAGGGTTGTAGGTCATCATAGAATTCTTGAAAATCTCCAAAATACTCTTTCCAAAAAGAAAGGTGTATGAAACCTCATTTCCAACCATGCATTTTAAACTCTTCAATAAGCCTCCTTGAAACCAAAACCCTTGACAAGCTATAGGGTTTCACCATGACATGATTGTAGGTCATTTGGGGTTTTGGCTATAGGTATTCTTTTTATGGAAAAGGTTGTAGGTGAAATTTATTTATTTTAAGCCCTTTATGAGACCTATTATTCCTTTTCCCCCTTGAGACATATTAAAGTTGCATATTTTAAAATTATTGCCTCTTTGAAAACATGATTATCCTCTTTTCCACCTAGTAAGCCTCCTTTCAAAGCACAAGCCTATAGATTATCATTTTTATATTGGATTTTAGGTTACATTTGTACTTAAAACCTACTTCCTACCTTGTTTCATAACCCTCTCTTGATTTTGTAAATTCTCCTTGTGATACAAGAAATCAAGTGGGCATACTAATCTATTTCCATCTTTACACTTGTTGAATAGGCCTTCTTGAAGTAGACCAGGCCTGTAGGTGATCAAAAGTATCATCTGTACAAATTTATTCATGTATGTGACCTAAACGACCTAAAAAAACTCTTAAATTATTACAAGTGTAGCCATTCTCTTAACTAGCAAACTTGAACCTCTACTCTCCCTTCAGGAACCTTATTTTAATTAGGCTTAATCTTAAATCATCTACAACTATCATGGATATATGTCACTATCTATATAGGTTTGTAGAGATTCATTTATTGTTATTTAGTTATCTCTCTAAGTCTTGAGAATGTCCCTCTAACTATGTTTGAATATCACTAACCACTATGTCAATTTATGTATATAAATAACTAAACCTTACAAGTCTTGAAAGCATATAGGAAAAGTCAAACTATTAAATCTCATTATATGGACCTATAGGAGATTTAGAACATGTTCAATATTGGAGTGAGCATTGCCAATCACAACTATGAACATTCTACTAAATCCATGAATAAGTAATATATTTTCTTATCCTTGTGACATATAGGATTTTATATCATTTGGCCTATAAAATGCCCTCAATAGGCTATAGATCCTTCTTATGGTGGTATATTGTAAGAATAAAAACTTTTATGTAATCTTCAAAATGCCTTATGGCATATTTTTAACCTTTGACAATCTCAATTTTAAGCTAGATAAGGTCATGCACTAGGCCTTATATGAAGGTATCTCAAACTATGACTCTTGGTTAATGCCCTTCACAATACCTAACTATGGATGTACTTTTATGACTATACTTGATGCCTTGTTGGCCTATAAACCTCTTGATCATGCTTTTGATGGATTTATCTTATCAATATATGAAACTCATATGATTAAAAGATTGATGAATAGATGGTATGACATAGATAATGGAGAAGTGGTGGATGAAAAGAAGATGGAAGATGAACAAGAAGATTGAAAATAATGGAAAATGATTGTGTATGGTAGTGAGATGGCATGGATAGGATGGTGGTGGGAAGTAGCATGGAGGAGCATGAGAACACCAGAATAAGGATTTGAATGAAAACATGGGAACTAAATCATCACAACACATGAATTCGGAGGCCATTATAGGAGTAAAAGGAGGTGAATTTGAAACATGGTTTTATCCAAAAATCTTAAAATTTGTAAAAAAATTCCTTAAAGAATGTTAAACTAGCTCATTTAAGACACATGGAAGCATGGAGATGGCTTAATCAGTGGATTTTATTGGAGTAT
Organism: Torreya grandis; assembly: GCA_037957365.1. NCBI lineage: Eukaryota > Viridiplantae > Streptophyta > Pinopsida > Cupressales > Taxaceae > Torreya > Torreya grandis. The sequence continues at coordinate 92,683 of JARHVA010007439.1, forward strand.
TTCCTTGATAAATTGATTTAAAACATGATGACCCTAATGGAACCCTAAAAACATGTATTTCTCGAAAACCTGAAGCTAGCTTCTTCTCCCATGACCATACAATTATTCTTTGCAAGCTTGCCAATACTAGAAATTGACTAAATGAGTTTAAGACCTCCATTTAAACCTAAATTAGATGAACCCTTGAAATATACCATGTAAAGGTATAAAAATTCCTCAATATTTAGGAACAAGTTTATTTTCCTTGAAACTCTTCCTAGGTAAAGAGAAATTGAAGAAAACCTATTGCCTTCCTGATTGCAAGGTAGTAAAAATTAACCTATCTTCAATAAAATGGTTCATGATCACGGAGAATAAAATTTAGAAACCACTTAGACAATAAGGAATACCTCTAATTCTAGTTTCTTCACCTCAAATTTTAGATTTGTACCTCTCCTCAGCAGTCTATACCACCTGAAAACTTACAATTAGGTTGGTTTGTGCCAACAAAGGAAGCAAAAGAAGAAGGCTAGTTTTGGGCCTATATGGCCATGAAATGTGATGAAACTACTGATGAAGCTTGGTAATGACCTTTATATTACTTTTTCTTCCCTGGATTGTATGAAATCCATATGGATTATATACTATGCTTTCAAAATGAATGAAAAAGAGCTTCTTTTTGCCTTTTAAGATAAAACTAAGATTTACCACCACTTGGAAAAGAATATTTTAGAATTATTTCATTGCAATAATGAAAAAATAGACATTTAAAAACCTTTTCCATGTTTTAAAATTGCTAATTTGGCATGTGTGAGCTATTTTGGGGCCTTTTTGGCTTAGAAAACATATCAAATGACATTTTTAAAGTTTTAAACTTTATAATTAAGCTATTTTAACCTTTTTAAACCTATTTAAAAAAAATTTTAGATAATTTAATGACTTTTGAAACCATTTTTTACCAAAATTTGCATTTTTAGATGATAATTAACCGGTTTGACCAACTACAAAAGGGTAAGGAGTGGATTTTTGAAAGTTTCAAATGATAAGAATAGTAATTTGACCTTGATAGGACAAATTACTAACAATATGTAAATTTAAATTTATTACATTATATGATAAACTAACCATATCATAGTCTATTATATTTTTTAACATATTACTCAATTACAAACAAGTAGTCATAACAATTTCAAAGATCAAATATTTGATAAACAAGAACATAATTTTTCATTTATACAATTTGTTATACTTTTAGGAACTTGTATTATTATAATTACAGTATCACATCCCTCAAGATTCTATGACTTAATTTAATATCCAATAATAACTATAATTATAGGCACACATCACAATGTAAAAATACATGCTATATATGTATATATGTACGTAAGTCCTCATGTGTGTGTGTGTGTGTGTGTGTGTGTGTGTGTGTGTGTGTGTGTGTGTGTGTGTTCATCAAATACGTGCATACTATGTACTGCATAATTTTATTAGTTCACATAAACAATTTTTTTTCATACTAACAATCATATTCTATTCTAAAGTAAAAAATATAAATCAAACAAACCATTATAATTTAATTATTCACAAACTATCAATTAAGATCTAACATAGGGTCTCAACATTCTCAACCCATGTTTTCCCTATTTCAGGTCATTAGTTTTACCTAACATTATGGGTTTTCTAAGTATCATCTAACCTAAGTCAAATATAACTAAATTTCATGATGAATTGAATAGTAAATACATATTCCTTATAGGCATTTAAACTTATATATTCTATGCTTAGTCAAAACATATTAACTTATGTATTATTCCAAATTTGACCTTGTTAAATTACTAACTATATTAAAACTCATATATGTGAACTATGAATTTTACTCAATAGAGGGGGTTAGATCAAGTTTTATTTCAAAATGAAATCAAAATGAAAATAACACACTAACAAGAATGACATCTCTAGGCCTATACAATAGGGGTAGATTAGTGACAAACATACATATAAAAGAAATAATTAAAACATGAAATAAACCTTCCTTCACCTTCCTTGGAGCTTCCAAAGGGTTCATAGAGTGGCTTTCTTGGATTGTGTATCAAAGAGTCTTCATCAATGGAGTTTTTTGGTTCCTTCTCTCCTTAGCACCTTTGGCTTGTGATGGATTTGGCTTGGTTAAATAATCTCGCATAATAACACTAATTATATGAGGCTTTGGAATCATTTGTGCATGGTAACTTTACACTATCCAAGATTAAAATTATGAGTGTGAGGCCTTCTATTTATAGATTTTCTCATTTGATCATAATGAATCTGAGCTATCCATCTCAAGATGAAAATGTGTGGCTAATAATCCATTTAATTTTAGAGGCTTAAATCAATAAATGCTCTCATAAATATTTGGGATAGAGAGGCATTAAAGAGGCATGGGAGGGCTTAATCAAATATTTATTGTAATTATGGATTATGGATGGCACCAAATAGAATTATGTCTTAGATGATGAAATTATTAAATATCAATTTCTATTATTTAAATATTCAACAAGTTCCATGGAAAATTTACTTAAGCTCTTGATTCAAATTAATTAGTCTTAAATATGATTTATCAATTTTGGTGAAAATTTTGGTAATTAGTGCTCAAATTAATCAAAATGGTCAAAATATCATATCATTGGCTCAAATTTTGATTGGATTGGAATTAGGATGCAATGTTAGATGATTTGAAACCATTATCCCATTTTGGATGTTACCAACATAAAATAACAAAGGCATTTGTCTTGTGCAAGAAAATTGGTAGAAAAGAGGAATCCAAAGAACCAAGGTACAAAATCATCATTTCAACTCAAAATGATCTGATTAAAGTTAGTTGTCTCATAAAATGCATTTCCCCATTTAGGGATACATTGGCCAAAATTGGCACTTGTATATGACAAATTGACGTCATTTATCATGTTTTAATGTTTTTAGGCTAAATTGTGCATTTTGGTAGAAATTGATCTGAATCCTAATTGGAGGATATTGGTGGTCAATTTTAGGTGTTAATAGTTTTCCCCTATGTATTAAGGCATTACAAAATATAGGAATAATAATGTCTTCTAAAATAATGAGTAATGGCCTGTATACCAAAAAGAAGATGATGATTGAAGAAAAAAGCTCCAAATGGTGCTTGAAAAGTCTATGATGATGCCCTCTTGAGGGAGTAGCCATCATATATGTGGATGGACAATCCCTCAAAAAGAAGTAAGAAGAAAGGCAAAATTAACCCATGGTTGAGATTAATCCATATATGCAATGGTCTAATGACTAAAGAAGCCACAAATGCTTAAAGTTATGAAAGGGATGGATAAAATAATAAATATTAATCAATATAAATGATTTAGTTGTACCTATAAAGGAAGAGATTCTCATCCTTATTAGCAATGATACAATTATAATGGTTAATGGCTTGATTTGATCAAGATGGGTTGAAGGATTTACCAAGGTACCAAGGAGAAAATTGTAATGCTCTATTGATTTTAGAACCTCCTAAATCTAATTTTTAATGTAGCACATGATGGTATGAACTTGATAGAACACCATGAAGACTATCCTAAAATATGTGTAAGGACTGGTTCCTAATCCAATAAACACTAAAAAATAATCACCAATGATAAAAACCATCATGATAATGTCAAAATATGAATATGGATAGACTCAAGAATAATGTTCTCAAGGAATCACCCAATGAATACATATAGATTGAGTCAAGGCAATGGTGTTGAAAGAAAAAAATACTTAAGAAGATAAACAAACAAAGAAACACATAAAAACACAAAAATGGATAAACAACTTGAAATAAAAAAAATAGAAATCCTAAAAATAAAAGCAAAATAAAACATCCTAAAAATGACCATGTCCTAGTAAGGCAAATTGAGGATAACTGACTAGCCTTAGATAGGACAAATGTTTTTGGATTTTTGAAATATTTGAAATGTTTTTGGCATTTGGAGCTATCTCAACTTATTAGAGAATGAAAAAATACCTACTCATAAAATGATTAGAGCATTTGGCTTATGTTGCTTGTAAAATGGTGAGATCGCATGGAAAGAAGGACTGAGGTGACCTCAACATGAAATGATCATGGCCCACATAGTCCCAAAATGTCCTCAAGTAAAATTAATTCCATCCACATAAAAGGCATGGAGAAACTTGATTAAGGTCCAATAAGTTCACAAATCTATAAAATGGCTAGTTAAATGGAAAAATAAATGGAAAAGGTGATGTAATAATGATGATAAAATAATGTTGCACCTAGTTTGCCCAGAGGTGGTTATAACTAGGATACAATGGATTAGATCAATGATACTAATTTTACCATATGCATTTATAATTAATAGCAAGACCTATAAAATAGTAATTTGCCTCAATAGGTAATATAACTAGTTTCACACAAACAAACATGATATAGGATAACAAATAAAATATATCTTGCTAGATCAACTATCACACTACTTTCATAGACTATCACTTAACATAGATTTGATAGTTTGGTGAAAATGGATCAAAATCCCCTCATAAAAGGGTGTAGGAAGAACAAAAGGAACCAAAACCAAAACATGATAATGTAGGATAGCTTAAAATATGCTTGGATCTAGATAGGAATGGTATGGTCTTTGTTAGGATAATTATGGGTTTTGATAGATTGGGTAAAAATGGTAAGAGGTTTTCCCCCAAGTGATGGGGTTAATGGTAGGATATGTGACAAAAGTAAATTGATATGGAAAATTAAAATGGCATGGTATACAGTTGTGGTTGATGATGGTTATTAGTTTTTGATGTGTTTGGAATGGCTATGATAAATGGCATATGATTTTATTGTTCTTGATAAAGTGGATATGCACATCTTTCTTATTAAATGATACAACCAAAATAATCAGTAATGTTAATTACTATCCCACACCCTATCTAAATAACTAATCTATCAAGAACTAGTTGTATATTTGGATGTAAATGATGTTGTTATGATCTTCATTGGTCATTAATTCAGTTTCTTTCAAACTTTGAGACAAGATATATTTGTAGCCCCTATAAAGTAAAGTGCAACCATGGATCATAAATAGGGTTAAATTATGGATGATAAGATTTTTTGTGAAATGGAATGGTGGATGATAATGGAATGTGTAATGGTTGATGAAAAAATGAAGATCATGATTTTTAGGCACACACAATGTTATTGATTCTATATTTGACATAACATTGTATGTGGAGGGGCCAAAAATCATATTCCCTTAATAAGACCACTATATTATTATATTTTTTAGGCCTGAGAGTATATACCATCTGATTAGGCTATAGATAAGAAGTTATATTTATGTCATCTTTGATTTTATCTTCATTGAGTAGTGAATAAATTTTTTGCTTAGTTATTGGTGCCTCTATGAGGTTTCTACCAATGAAATTGTCTTGATTATCCAATAGCACCTCTAAGAAAGTTTCACTAAAGAAGATTTACTTTTGACTTTGATTTTCTTCTAGTGCCTCCAAAAATATTTCACTATAAGATGTTGAGTTTGAACTTTAATTGTCCCATAGTGCCTTTGAAAAGGTTTCACTAAGAGAGTATTCTTCTTCTACATGAATTTGGTCTTAGCCTCCCTAATGTTCTTCAATTTATATATCACCATGGATGAATTTCAATAAGGTATGATTCTATCAGTCCCAATCAACACTTGTGGGAGATGGAATGTCAATGATATGACTATGTTGGTTGGTCGTAATGGCATGTGAAATGGTAATGGAATGGAGTTTGGTAGCAAAATCCTTGTAGAAAATACTAGGAGAACTTTTGTCGATTCTAAAGTAAACATCTTAATAAACCACATAAGGATCACAAATCTATTCAAATTGATCTGCAAAGTATGTGTAACCAATGTTTTAATAGCCATGAACGTATTTTGATTTTGAATTTGATTCTGACTCAAAAGACTCTAAATCCAATGGCAATACTAATATTGATTTTTATTTTAATGTTAAATCTGATTTTAGCCCAAAAATAAAACCTAACTCGAATTCTAATTTTTCATCTAATGTGTACTCTATTACAATGATGTCTTATTACATGTTTGGTATTGGATAATTAATGGCCTATGATGGTATAATGGGATCCATAGAGATTAGTTTGTCAAAGTTAGACTCCTCAATCATGGGAAAAATGTCAAGAGATAACTCCTCAGAGACTAGCTTGTCAGTGAGAGGCTCTTTAAAAATAGGCATATGGGCAAGGTAATGATTTACCCAAAGGTGGTTATAATCATTAAGAAGTGTCTTAGAAAATATTGGTTCATTAGAGTGAGACTCTTTGACAATTAGTATAGGATTAATAGGACATTTATCATATGTTGACTTATCACAAGTGTTTAGTTCATCAAAATCATCTTAGATTGGATGGTTTTTTTGGCCTTGGTTTCCATTGAGTTGGAAAATAATAGTTTTGAACATAGCTTGGTCATTGAGTGAATGGATCGATTGAGGGACTGATTGGGTTGGTCTAGGTATTGATTGGATTAGTTGGGGTTGTGATATGATTGGCTAAGGTTTTGATTAGATAGGGCATTATGGATCTTAATTTATCACATTAGCTAAAGGATGAGGTCTTGCTATAGAAGTGATATGGCATTGGGGAGTATGGTTGCTCACACAAGCCAGAGGATGAGGTCATGGTATGGAAATTTTAGGGTATCATGGAGCTTGGTACCTCACATATGCCAAAGCATCCAAGTCTTCCTCATAAACCATATCAACCCACTCAAATTTTTTAGTTATATTGTAATTTGGTTCTTGACTTTGCTCCCCATATGGATTATTTTAGGGAGAATAATAAAACTCCTTACAAAATATATCCCCATAAGGGCTTCTAGTCAAATTTTATGTAGCCATTCTATTATAACTTAGATTATACATGACTCCACCATAAGTGTAGTTAGACATATCTACATAAATGATGAAATATCCAAAGCTAAAAAGTCTTAGAGTTCTAAAAGCTAAAAAAAACTATGTCCAAAAGGACAAAAGTGTTCAAACATGATCTGGCTCAATCAAAAGGGGTGAAGTTATATTTCTAAACAATGAATTGAACATGGTGTTGTATCTCCAAAATGGTTTGTTCTAAAACTTGGAATAAAATAGTCTAATGTCAAATGGATAATGTAAAATGTCATACAAATAAAAGGTCAAGCATTTTAATAAAAAATAAAAAGTCAAAGGTTTAGGTCAAAGTGTTCCAAATAAGGTCTAAACTAAGAAAGGAAAAAGAGTTGCTAGGTCTTTTGTCAAAATGCAAAGTTAAAATCTAGGCTCAAACAAGATATGCTAAGAATTTTGGCTAAATGGCATCAAAATATAAGATTGAAACAAATTATTGAGGTGATTTGAATTAATTTAACAAGTATAAAAACAAATTTAATATAAACCAGGCACTCAGAATCAAACATAAATGTAGTTAATTGGCATATGCCATAAGGCAAAGTGTACATGGAGAAAGGTTGTGTTCTCCAAAATAAAGGCATAAAAAATGATGAGGATAGGCTATTTCAAAAAATAAACAATAATATTCAAATTTGAATAATTATTTAACCAAAGTTACCTAACCCAAAAGAGAAAGATCTATATATCATCCCTTATGAAGTGAGGCCTAAATAGAAATCAATCAATAGTTGAATCTAAAGTGGACAAGGTTAATTTAAAACTCAATGTTTGAAGACTAGGATTTTTTTAAAACAAACTAGATAAGATTGGAAAACATGATGGTGCATGAACAAGGTCCAAATGACATATGTGACATGGTTTTAAACAATGGTTTTGATACAAGTAAAATCAGTTTTAAAACAAATCAACTATAATAATGGCATTAGTGTGCTCTAATGATGTGATCAATGTTTTATTTATAATACTCAAAAGAAATAAACTTTATAATGATTTGGTCAACACAACAATACCTATTTCATTCAAGTGACACACACACAAATAAATTTAGAAAAAATTACAAGGCAAAAGTGTGGTGTAAAATGACCATCATAACACCTCTTTAGACAAAATAGTGATGTATAAAAAATTTAGTTTTTGACATGGTTTAAACAAAAGTAGAATTTTTAGTCTCAAAACACCAAGAAATAAAAATATAAGTGACCAAATACAACTAAGCATAACATCCTAAATACTATCAAGGGTGTGGCAAAGTGAGGTTGACTAAAACTAATTAGTTTTCAATCATCTATATGGATCTCATGTCTACCAAATTTCACATTATAAAATAACAAAATAAACATGTCATTTGGGTTTACATCATATGGATCATAATAAAAATTTCTTTCCCTTTTTAAAACCATTATTATGTCGTTCACTCAGTGTAGTGTGATATACAACATGCTCAAATGTCATGGGCTTAGCCTCTACTAATGGAGATGGTTTAACCACTCAAACCAACATCCTAGTGAGATAATCATAATTTATATACCCCTTATGGATAGGGGTTGAAGATGATGATAGGAGATGAAGCCCTGGGTCAAAGGATCTATGGTAGGTAATGAAGTCCACCTCACAAGCCAAGATACATAAAATAAAAATTACGTAAAAGAGATTTATGGTTTTTTATAGATCACCCAATCCTTATGTGTCTTTGGGAGAGCCTTTTCAACATCTCTTTTATGCCTTTGTACTAAGGCACAAGTTTGTAATGAAAATGGCACTTTTTATCCCACAAGTTCCCTATAGGGGATGGGGGGAGATCATACATGAATAACTTCCTTTTTACTCAAATAAATATAATAATCAAACAATGATTAACTTACATAAAAAAAACATGAATGTGAGTTCAATTTTAGAGCTCAAAAATGAAATATTTGGTGTTATTCTTTGGCCTCTTTCCTTAAATTTCAAAATTGTGAAATAACAATAGCAAAACTATTCAAGTAAACACCCTAAAAATTTGTTTAATCACCAAATGAAAGATTCTTTACTATTTTTAAGAATCCATAAAAAGGTTTAAAAAGATATAATTAAGCATGATTTGGCACTTTTCAAGTTGGCCTTGCAAGAAAATGGTCAGAGTGTTATTCAACATTGAAGCATTTTTTCAAATAAAACATGTAACTTTGAAAATTAAACTCTTGGGTTCACATAATGCAATACCATAACTCCACAGTCTAATACAACTCTACAAAACTATGAATAGTTAACACAATATCATAACTCATGTGTTAATCAATAAAAATTGACAATATGACTACTCTAGCAAACAATATCACAATAGAAAAAAAACCCATAACTTAGAGAGCTACAGTATTGTTACTCAACCCTAATAGTCTAGTCTAACCATTAGAGGTTTAACTATAATATTGTGACTCAAAATTATAATATCATAACTTATGAAATTTTAGTATTAAAATATAATGACTGTCAAGTTGTGGTATTGAAATAATGAAACTTGACCTTTAGACAGATAACACGTTAGTATAAAAACATATTTAAAATGCAATATCATGACTAAATGATAAAATCATGACTATGTCAATTGCAGGATTGTGGTCTAAAGGATAACATGAAACTCCACAATGACAAAACCATTACTTCTCTAAAACATGCTTTTACTCAAAATTCTAACTCTTTTCTTCTCCCACACTCCAAGATTTTGCATGAAAATAGTTAGTAGGTTTCTTATATGAGCTAGTTGATCAAATTTTTGGGGCTAGTGTCCCACCAGGTGTGCCATTATGTGAACTAGGAATTTGACTCAAGAGAAGGGGTTAGATCAAGTGCTATTTAAAAGTGAAATATAAATAAAAATAACACACTAACAATCATGACATATT